>CAJNIZ010013880.1:51544-70693 GCA_905231905.1 Symbiodinium pilosum
GGGTTAAGCCCTAAACCCTAAACCGCGCGTTTGGGACACAGGATTTGCTTAACAGCTTCATCAAACTATTCAATGATAAGAAACCAGAGGCATGAATGGCCCCATAGGGTTTATGGTTTAGAGTTTAGGGTGTAGGGACCCTAAACCATAGACCGTTCTGACGAGTTAGCGTCTGAGCAAGTGAGCTCTCTAACCCATGCCTAGATTAACTAAGGGGTTTAGGGTTCAAGGTTCAGGGTTTAGGGTTCCCTGAGCTCTGAACCCTGAGCCTTACGGATAATTACTCACCCCAGAGGTGCGAAGACGACAAGGCGCATATGAATATCATCATTACAGTTATTACTCTTTACTTTTAGTATCTTTATTCTTAAGACAACAATCAGCATTGCTCCTATGATTACTGCAACAACTATCAATGCTATTGCTATTCCTATTCTGACCACTTATTACTATTACTGTTGCTATTGCTATTACTGACAAGGCGCATCGGAATATGAGTCTTGAGAAGTGGGGCGAGACATGCAACCAACAGGGTGCCGATAAAGGATAGCTAACCTGTAAGCGCCTCCAATATACTCAGGTTCCCATGAACCTCAAGTACCATAACCTAGCATACCTCCAAAAAAGATAAGATTTTGTACCAGCACCTTCTTGGGAATAGAAAGTAGCTGTAAGTAACCCTGAACAAGAACAGGTGTTAAGGGTTTGGGGTTTGGGGGGTTGTCTACATTCCCAAGCATGTCCTCCTGCTCATTTCCATCAGCACAGCCTGCACAGGTAGCAAGTTGAAACTTGGAGTTTGGGTCCTAAACCCTAAATCCTGGACCCTATACCCTAAACCCTAAATCCTAAACCCTAAACCCTAAACCCTAGACCAGGTTTGGGCTCAGGCTGTCCCAGGGTATCGGCAACAGATACTGCAGGACCTAAGGAAGTTGATTCTTTCAAGGCAAGCCCTTGGGTCTTGTTTAGATCCTGCTGTGGATGGAGAAAGTCTACGGTTAAGGGTCTAGGGTTTAGGGTTCATAGTCCCCCTTAAGTAGATAGAATATGGCTTTGGGTACATTATTATAAGATCCCCATATATACCTTGTTCTATCTACTTAAGGATGACTACTTAGGGTCTATACGGGTTGGGGCTGAAGTCTCAGGTTTGGAGGTTAGGACTGCAGGGTCTGCAGTTTAGAGTTGAGGGTCCAATTCCAAGGTTTGGAGTTTAGGGTTTATAGCGTTCAGGATTTAGGGTTTATAGGTTTTGGGCCATAGGTGCGAAGGTTTAGGAGGCATTCGCGTCCATCTACGGGGCTCGGAGTCCTACTGGTTTAAGGGCCTCGGGTTTGGGGAATGCGCAAACGGCTTGGGCTGTAGGGCGTCGGTCAAAAAACTGTGTCCCGTCCCGTTTAAATTTTCACTTTGAGGGAGCCTAAACCCTAAACCCCTTATTGGAATCCTTTGGAAGTGGTTTCCCGAACCCTTTTAGCAACCCCAAGAATCCTCTCCACCTTATATTAAACCCACACCCCGACCCTCTAATACTCATTACTCCCAGTAGGTGGTGTATCAAATATATCTAAGGAATCTTTGATATTAGGGTGGTGGGCGGGTTAAATAGTAGGGGGAGGGGACTAAGGTCCACAAAGTAGCCGGAGAAAGGGAATATTCGAACTTCCTGGGTTGGCATCCTAGATGGGGGCTTCTGAGACACTACGGATCCCTTTTTGGGTTTGGGGTTTAGGGTTTCAGGCTTTAGGGTTTTAGGGGTTTAGGGCTTAAGGTTTAGGGTTTATCCATCCTAGTCGTTTGGGATATATGAGGGTGATCCCATCATGGAAATATGGTCTTGGGGTAGCATAGTTGCGGGCTCCTGTTATTCAAGCTGCTAGCTTACCCTCCGCCCCGAGCCGCAAACCTAAACCCTAAACCCTAAAACCTAAACCCTAAACCCTAAAACCTAAACCCTAAACCCTGACCCCCAAGCCCTGACCCCAAACCCTAGACCCCGAGCCCAAAAGCCTAAGCCAAAAAGCCTGAATCCGAAATCCCAAGCCACAGGCTCTCAGCTCGAAAGCCGTTTAGGGTTTGGGGTTTAGGGTTTAGGGTTTCGGGTTTAGGGTTTAGGGTTTAGGGTTTAGGGTTTAGAGTTTAGGGTTTAGGGTTTGTCTAGGGATTTAAGGCCCCATCCCCCGACCTGAACCCGAAAGGTATAGAAAGATGATGCAACTTTTGGGGCTTTTTTTGCGTTCTGGACCATCCTCGGAGGCCCAAGTAAATCCAAAACTCTATAAACCCTAAGCCCTAAACCCTACCTGGACCCCAAAAGTATGTAAAATAATGGCCTTTATGGCTACTTTTAGGGGTTTAGGGCTATTATGTTACATACTTTTGGGGTCTAGGTAAGCCCTAAACCCTAAACCCTGAACCCTAAGAATCTTTCTGCAGACCACCAAGCAAGGGAGGCCTGAAGTGAATCGTTCGCAGTGACATGCAGGTCATCTGCGAGCAGTTTAAGGTTGCAAGGGTTTAGGGTTTAGGGATTTAGGGTTTAGGGTTTAGGATTTAGGGTTTAGGGATTTAGGGAGTTTGGGGATTTAGGGTTTAGGGATTTAGGGAGTTTGGGGTTTAGGATTTAGGGTTTAGGGATTTAAGGTTCTTTGTTACAACCCCTCGGACTTTTGATGCCTGCCAAAACAGCACGGGGTTCTTACCACCAGGTAGGACTAAGTGAAGTAACTACCTTACTCTCAGAGGGGTTAGGGTTTAGGATTTAGGGTTTAGGGATTCAGGGTTTCGGGATTTAGGGTTTGGGGGTTAAGGTTTAGAGCTAAGATTTTGGATCCGGGGCTTTAGTGTTCAGGTTTTAGCGTTGAGGATTTAGGGTTGGGGATATATTGGTTCGTGGCTAATGTTTAGGTCTACAGAGGTAGGGGGTTGGGCTCTAGGGCTTTAGGACAATTTGGCCAGGCCGTTTGGGGGCCGCTTGCTTGCTAAGGTGTCAAAGATTCTAAGAGTTCAGGGTTTACGTAGGATCTACCCTAAACCTGAGTAGGTATATTAGGAAACACTACCTTTATCTACAATGGTACTGTAATCACAGGAGACTATAGGATATCACCTGGCCATCGGTCCAATTCGTCATCGATTCCTGGATCCTGCTGGCTAGGACTTTGCTGCTCAAGAGGTCCACGAAGAGCGCTGTAAAGGTACTAGTTTCCATTGCGTTGGCGCCACCATCTTCTCCAGTGCCCTGAACGAGGCTCCTCAAGCAGTCCACTGTTATGTCCTGCGTCGTGAGTGGGGAGCATAGCCATGTGTAGCCTCTATTGCACCCAAGTGCAAACAGAGTTCTGGGAGACTGCCGCTCCGCTGCAGTATTTGCTGCACGACACGTTTACGCTGCTCCATCTTGAGCCTGAACATAACAAATATATATATATATATGTATAGGTGTGTGGTTTGATTTCCGAAATGCCGTTCTGCAGCAGTAGCGCAAACGCTCCAGAGTGATGTCGATGGTGCAGTCATTCTCGCCACTAAGACTCCTCGGTCTAGCCTGTCCAGGTACACCAGATTTTTGCGGGTCCACCTACCTAGCCCTATAAACGCGACACCAACCCCTATAGAACTCCAGTTGTCATGTAATTTTCATTTCCTTGTCCATCTGACTTTTCAATACTGCATTACCCTAAACACTACACCCAATTATGCAACACAATCCTTCATCCTCCATGGCTCCTAGAACCCTGAACCTCGGGCCTTAGCCACTGAAGTCTGGGATTCGCGGATCAGTGCCGACCAACTGAAGATACGACATACGAAGGGGGACTTTAGTTGCCTCAGCCCCTATAATAAGGGCCCTATACTGTACGCATCATGTGACTAGAACTCTAAACCCTAAACTCTGATTTTGGGGAGAAGGACCCAGACACTTGGGATAAGGTAGGGGGCTTGCAGTTTAAAAAAAAAAAAAGGTTTAGGCTTTGTATGGTTTTTAGGGTTATGGTTTTTAAGGTTTTTAGGGTTTAGGGTTCCAGGGCTTAGGTTACCAACATTGATTTGAGGATTGGGAAAGATGACTTTCAGTGGTCCTAATCTCTTCCCACTATGGATGACGCCCCCCTGCCTTCACGAGCGTTTTTTGCAGGAAGCTTCCCTAAACCCTTGACCATCCGAGTAAGCCAACACTGACTCTTGCATTTAAAGCCTGCAGTTAAAGCTGTAAACCGTAAACCCCTCCAACCCTCAACCCCGATCAGAACTCCGAACCCTAAAACGGTTTAGGTTTTAGGCCATGAACCTACACGCTTGATGGCCCTAAACATACTGGTTGTTCTGAAGCACACATGGAAACTGCAAAAAGTTGATTGCAATTACATACGGGCCAAAGTAGAAATTCAGCCCGCTGTTACCTAGTAGCAACCAGCTAGCACAGAATCCCTACTATAGATCCCCATAAACCTTTAATGAAACCATACTAACAAACCCCTTGAAGCTTGCGGTTCTACAAACCCTATCAACCGTAGATGCCCTTTAACTCACTACAAACCCCAGAAACCACACAAGCCCAAGAACCCTTGAACCCCATAAACCCTACTACAAACATTAGCAATCCTATAAACCCTAGAAGCCCTATCAACTCTACTAGCAAACCCTACAAACCCTAGAAACCCTTGCAGCCCTATCAATTCTGCTTTAAGCCCTATAAACCCTGCTACAAACCCTCAAACCCTAGAAACCCTATCAACGCGATTACAAACCCTACAAGCCTTCTGGAAACCCAAGAAAGCCTACTGCAAACCCTAGAAACCCTGGAAACCCTACCAACTCTACTACAAACCCTACAAACCCTACTACAAACCCTCGACCCTAGAAACCCTACGTATAATCTAACCCTAATCCCCCCCCAAATTCGAAGCCCTATATAAGCTCTACATGGCCCTCGACGGTACCTCCATGACGCAGCTCGAGGTCATACAGCGCGAGCGGTCTGAAGTGGCGGCGCGAAAAGACCCGTAGCTTGGGGTGTAGGGTTTAGGGTTTAGGGTATAGGGTATAGGGTTTAGGGTTTAGGGATCATATCCCGACTCTTGAGACACGGGGTTTGGGGATTAAGGGTTTCGGGATATGATCCCCAACAATGGAGAGTCAAATGGAAAATTACCTGGAAACTGTGTTCGTATTCTGGGTCTTAGAAGGAGTTAGGGTCTACGTTTTACTTCTACGGTTTCAGTACTAGCATTGAGCAATTGATGGGGATAACTGGGGTTATTATTTGGCGTATAGGGCTTTTGAGTATATTTTACAAAGTCTCCCATACACTCCAAGCATACCTTGCATACAGGACTCGGCCTGAACTGCTGTTCCCGCAATGGGGAAAAGGTATGTAGGGTTTCAGGGTTTAGGGTTTAGGGTGTCCCACTATTTTAAGAGAACAGGACTTGTAGTATAATGACTTTAGGGAACCCCCATATCGTTAGAGGTTCCAAGTACCTTTCATAGTTTGGGGAATTGTTCAGGCTTTAGGGCTCAGGGTAGGCTATAGGGTTTAGGGCCAGGGTTAAGGGTACCTAGACGCGCCGCGACCTCAAATAGGCAGTTTGCCATATCGGAATGTAGCTCTAAGGTCTTGGACTTTCTGCCAGATTTGTAACTCTATATACATGAAGTGTCTGAGTGTATCTGGAGGTTCCCAATCATAGGGCGACCCAATATACACCTCAATTTACAAGTAGCTACTCCCCAAACGGGTGCTCTGCCTGTTAGTTGGGAAGCCTCCAAATAGGGGTTGTAGAGGGACGCGGATATACAAGAACAAATCATTGCTTCCTGATCTGGTTTGTGGGACCCCGGGGTTGCTAAAAGGTTAGGGACCCTACTTGCAAAGAGTTACAGTTAGGAAGCAAACCCTGAACGAGAATCCTAAATCCCCCCCCCCCCCCCCAAGCGTACACCCGAACCCCCAGCCCGCACAGTCCTCAACCAAGTCCCCCCCCCCTAAACCAGAAACTCGAAACCCTAAACCCCAAACCCCAATCCCTGAACACTCAACCTTAAACTCTGAACCCTAAACCTTTAGCCCTACCTGTGGCTCCAATAACCTACGGTTTAGTAGTAAGTACCCCTTAATTAGTAGGTATAACCCATAAAACCGCAGGTTATTGGGGTTACAGGTAAGCCCTAAACCACCCTCCGACCTCACTGTCCCGTTTCGACTTCGGGAGGCGTTTCCACGAGCGCTCTGCAGCAGCTCTGTCACCTTCATTTGTTATTAAAAGAGTTCGAGGTTGAGGGTCCAGTGTTTCGTTTTTAGGGTTTGGGATTTATGAACCTTAAACCCTAAACCCTCAACTATAGGAACCAGGGTTTGGGGTCTATAGGGTCTCGTGTAAATGATTGGACAAGGCTTTTGGTGTACCTACAGATTACCTGGTCCTGATCTCCCTAGTTATTCAGGTTTACGCTAAAGGCTTTGAGACGAGAGTCCCCCTTAAGCAGATAGAATATGGGGTATGTGGGGATCTTACTATAATACACGCGAAGCCATAGGGGACTATAGAACTTAGGGGTCAAAGGCTCCGGGATGCAGGCTGTTAGATTGGCCCAGCCCGCAGGATCCAGGGATCTCTTTACCCAAGCATGCCTGAGGTGGGCTACAGAAATCTTAAGCCAAGGAACTTAGTGCGCTTGATGGACGACGAAAGCATACTAGATTATCCTGAAGCATACACCCTAAACCCTCAACCCTAAAACCTGAACCCTAAACCCTCCACCCTCTAAACCCCAAACCTCGTACTTTGATTGCCAGGGTTGAGGTACGTAAGGTCATGGAAGTTTCTGCCAAAAAACTGTCGGAACTGACTTTGCGGTATTCCTAAAGTCAGGATTACCATATGGAGGGTCCCCATAATAAAGACCGTGGCTATGCACTTGTGGCCAAAGACTTTCCTGCATTCTTGGCGTACTTGGAGGGTCAGGGGGACTTCGTCACTGGGTGATTATGTGGCTTATTGGTGGTAATAGGTATATGCTTGGTTGGGTAGGGGGAGGGATCCAAATCAGGGTCCCTAAAGCATTCTCAACTACGCAAAAGTAAGACGACCAGTCTTTGTGAGCGGGAAGGCTTCTGGGCGCACAGTCGTCTGTGGCCCTTAGCTCTCGACCTGATCCAAGACCTTAAACCCTATATACCACAGCCCTCAACCCCACTCCCATTGTACACTAAACCCAACACACTGCCGTCTCCAAACCCCAGATCCTACACCTATCTACAGACCCAAGTACGCTGTATAGGGCCCAAATATCCACACTCATAGATCTTATGTACGGGTTGTTGAGAGGTCCTGGTACACATGAACCCCTCTAGACCCTAAACTCTAAGATGCAGCACTAGAAGTATGAGATGACTACAGTAAAATCCGGATTTGGAACGTTGGGGTTTTCCAAAGTCCTGTCATTATATACCTGAGCCAAATATATGAACTAAAATCCAAAAAACATATGGGTAGTTCCCAAAATTATGGGCCCCTTTTGGTTATAGGTCATATTACGGCACCTGGTATGCAGGGGTACCAAAATGGGACCCTATTTTGGGAACTACACATATAAGCAAACAGTTCAATAGGGGCATCTCATTTCAAGCCCCTGAAAGCCAACCCCCATCAGCCACAGATATCCCAAAACAAACCTTCTGCTCATTGTCTTGTCTTGCACCTAAACATAAATCCTAAAGCCTTTATCCCCTAAACCCTAAGCCCCCTAAACCCTAAACACTCCAAACCCTCCAAGCCCTCTAAACCCCCTAAACCCCGTCAACCCTCTAAATCCCTGAATCCTGAACCCTAAAAACCCTAAATCCTAAACCCTAAAACCCAAAATCCTAAACCGTAAAACCCAAAATCCAAAACCCTAAAAACCCTAAACCCTACAAATCCTAAACCCTAAAGCCTATAACCCTAATTAAACACTAAGCCGTGGCAAGCCTCGTCTTCGTGCAGGGTTTCACAGCCATCTCCGGCATCTCCGCCTACAGAGGCTAATAAGCCCTCATTGATGTTTAGGGTTTAGGGGTTTAGGGTTTAGGGTTTAGGGCGTGTAACCGTGTGCGCGCGGTGCGTGCGCCTTTTCTTTAGAGTTAGGGGGCCAGCACACTATCGCGCGCTAGCGTAGTTTAAATCATCCAACCCCAACTACCCAAACTATTCTCAATTAGGGTTTAGGGTTCCTACCCCCCAAGCCCCCTTAGCAAGGTGGGTTTCCTTACCTGTCTTTGCGTATTTGCAGGGATACGAGTATACAGTATATGGATTTAGACGCCGCTCGACTAAACATCTTGAAAAAAGCGAGAGCAGCGGTGTCGATCAAACCGAATTTGTAGCTCTGCACGGACGCATGGGTAGCGTGCTGCCGCACGCAGCCGAAGTCTAAGCTTCTCGGCTTTACAGGGTAGTGTGGGTAGTTTTTGCCGCCACATGCCCTTGAAGTTACCGCTGAGGCGTAAAACGCGAGTAGCATGCTGCATTATTGTCTCACAGGGAGGCGTGGGTAGCGTGCTGCCGCACGTCGCCGAAGTTTATGAGGCCTCTTGGCTCCCGGAATTTATGAATAATGTGTCGCCGCGCACTGACGCAAGCGGCAAATGTTCCTGAAATTCTAGAGAGCTGGGAGCCTTGAAAGGTCTTGCCTTGAAAGCTGGTAAGCCAGGAAGGCCCTGAGAAGGCTCTGGAAAGCAAGCAAAGTCCTGAAAAGGGCGGGGATGCTTTCTAAGCTTTGGGAGGTGCTGGGGAAGTCTGTCAGGAGTCCGGGGCCCCAGGAGGCCTTGGGGAGCCCAAATGGGGACCCTCCAAGCCTGGAGGCGGCCAGGGAGCCCTTAAAAACAGCATGACCACCTTTTGAAAGGCTTACGCTCCTGGTTGTCAAAGCGTCGCTAGCCCTTTACCCTCCCACACTGTATATGTCAAGACGCCCCGGACGCTCAAGCGCGCATGTACATGGGCAGCCGCGCTTTCGCCAGTTTAGGGTTTAGGGGTAATATTAGGGGAAAGTAACCCCCCTATAACAAGGGTTTAGGATTTAAGGTTTAAGGTTTAGGGGTAATATTAGGGGAAACTATCCCCCTGTAATAAGAATAAAGGTTTAGGGTTTAGGATTTAGGGCTTAGGGTTTAGGGGTAATATTAAGGTAAAGTATCCACCTATAATTGGGTTTAGGGTTTAGGATTAAAGGTAAATTATCCCCCTATAATGGAGAATTCAATGGAAAACATGGACAATTAAATGGAAACTAGGGATATATAAGTACCCTACTGGTGCCTACGGGGAGTTTGGGGTTTAGGGTTTTAAGATTCAAGGTTCGGGGGTTGGGGTTAAGGGTTGAGGGTTTAAGGTTCAAGCTTGAGAGTTTAGGGTTTCAGGTGTTCGGGATGTTTAGGGACTAGGGCGCTTCAGGGGAGTTGGGGCCTCCTACAACTAGCTACCTACAAGCCCCAAATCCATCTTTTGTAGTACCAGCAGGCGAAAAAATGGAGCGATGGAGAATCAAATGGCAAAAGAACAGGAACCGAAGTTAGCACAAAGGCTTATAATGTTCGAGCGGGATGCTAGTGACCTACCTCATTCCCAAACCCTAAACACCTGAACCCTAAACCCTAATCCTGTGCCTCCGCCACTTACCCAAATTTCATATGTTATGTTGCTTCAGCAGAGAATGAATGGTCCCATTGGGGATCTGGCCCAGCAAGGCATCTCGGTTACAACCATGGCTGTCCCATTCCCATGGAACTGGAACATTGGCAGTGCTCAGTGCCCTCCATTGTCGCATGATGTGCGAGTCTGAATGGCATCAGTAGACCGCCAGCAGGGGCAATGTTGTAGTAGTAGTAGTAGTAGTAGTAGTAGTAGTAGTGCGGCAGAGCAAGGCCATTCTTCTTGGACCTGGGCACCGTTCCCACTCCCATCCGCAGCCCATAAAGGGGATGATCTCTGGATCTAATGATGTCGCCAAGAATATCTCTCCTGCTCGGTTTTCTTAGCAACCGCCCTTAGTCCAAACGAGACTATAGGCATGCTCTTTGACATACCCTGCTTTGGGGAACTGTAGCAGCCCCAGTCGAAAACTACTCATTCACCACGCCAAGGATTGCACAAGTAAAGTGGGCCGGGCGAGGGCCGGGCCGGTAATTTCAGCAGTAAAAGGGTTTAGGGTTTAGGGAAGCTATGATTCCCTAAGCCCTAAACCCTAAAGCTATGATGATAAAATGATTCCCTAAGCCCTAAACCCTAAAGCTATGATGATAAAATGATTCCCTAAGCCCTAAACCCTAAAGCTATGATTATTAAAAAAAAAGAAAACAAGTAATCTCCGCACAAGCTTCCACACGGTAACATGGATCAGCAGAACAGGGCCCTGTTAAGACAACTGTCCTTCTAAATTCTGCAAACCCGAGGTTAAGGTTCAGGGCTCACTTAGAGTCTAAGGGTTCTAGGGTTTGAGGGTTTAGGGTTTAGGGGCTCAAATGGCGAGTAAAGTAGGACTTGTTGGCCCTGAACCCCTCACCTGGAGGCCAGCGCAGAAATACACAACAGCATGCCTTAGGGGCCCTACACAGTGAAGAACTTTCAAGCCCAAAACCTCGAACCCTCAATCCTGAACCCCGAACCCTTAAACCCCTAAACCCCTAAACCCCTAAACCCCTCAACCCCTAACCCCTCAACCCCTCAATGCCAAACCTCTAAACACGAAAAGAACTGAGCGTGCTGGCTGCAGGCCAAGACAGAGGCTAAAAGAAGGAGGGCCTGGCAAAGGTGTAGGATTTGAGATTTAGGGGGTTTAGGCTTTGGGATTTTTTTTTGGTACCTTTTCTCCTCTGGGATTTAGGGCTTAGGGTTTAAGGATAAGAGTTTTTAGATTTAGGGTTTAAGGATTTGTCTAAAGTTGAAGCCATTGGCCCCTAGCATGGGCCCTCACCATGGTCTTAATGTACCTACAATATACCAAAAGTTACCCTGAAGGGTCCCTAGAAACCCTCTAAAAGGTCTACGGGCCCATAGTAGGGGCCCGTGCCTCAAACCTTAGAATTTAGGGTTTAGGGTTTAAGGATTGAGGGTTTAAGGATTTAGGATTACGTAGGGATATAGAATTACGGCATCTGGGCTTTTGGGTTGAGGGATTTAGGCTTTAGATGTAAGCTTCAAGTGGAATTGAAGGGCTCAGAGCTTACGATTGAAGACCCCAAACCCTAAAACCCTAAACCAAAAATAGGACTTAGGGGTTCGGGCTTGCCACTTAACTTTAAAAGGGATAGGGTGCAATGCGATTAAAGATTTAGGGTTTTTGGCTTCAGAAGGCTATAACCTTGCTACGGTACAGGGTTTAGGGTTTAGTGTAGGAGTCGGGGTTTGACGTTTTTTGGGTGCAGGGATCATTCATGTTTTGGGAAGGTATTTCCGTTTTCCAATCCAAGCCCGAAAGCCCCAAATCCTGGACCTCGTTTAGGTGGAGTACCCTACACCCTAAACCTGAAATCCTTCAGATACACGGCTTAGCTTTTAGGGTTTAGAGTTCGGGGTCTTAGGCGCTGGGTGTGGATGACTTGTGGATTTGGGGTTACAGTTTGACTGTGGGAAACCTAAGCCTTAACCCCTCATCCGCAAGCCCGAAACCGTAAACCCTAATCCCCAAACCTAATCCCTAAACCATAACCCCTCAAACCTGATCCCTAATCCCTAAACCCTGGAACCCTCCCTCATCCCTAAACCCTAAACCCCTCAAGACATACCCGCGCACCGTCGCCCACTTGGGACATCGTCGCGAGAATCGGTTCAGCCTTGGATACCACTATGGGCTATTAGACCCTAAAATTCCCTGTTAGGACCCTATTAAGGGTAGATTGAGGTACCCTTAAGGTCTAATAGCCCATAGTGGTAGGTGAATCCGAAGTAGATACACGTCGGGTCTTAGGGTTTAGGATTTAGGGTAGGTCTATTATTTCTGCCATCCAAGTGCTAATGAATGGGGGCAGTACCCAAGATACACGAGTGATGTGTGCAGTTGTATTGATTCGACCCATGGGATATTGCTTGGCTGTAACTTCATTGTTCCCTACCTGGGTTGGGACCTTACTTGGGTCATAGCAGGGAGTGCTTCGCTTCGGTGATTTACTGGGTTCTTGTTGAAATACAATTACACCAGATCTCTTTTTATTGATATTCGGCCAGGTATCCATAAAAATGTAAACCCTAAACCCTAAGCCCTAGACCCTAAACCCTAAACCCTAAACCTACAAGAGCCCAGCTTAGGAACAGGAACCCCGGCTCCAAATCCACTTGAACTGAGTAATTTACAGGAATTCGAAGCCGGAAAGAAGGCCATTTTGGGTTTAGTTGGGTTTAGGGTTTAGGGTTTTGGGGTTTAGGTTCATATTGCATTATCGCCACTTTTGTAAATGCCCTGGGCCAAGGCTCTATATGGCAGTTTCCAGAAATGGGGGACCAAAAATCTAGACCCCAAGGTACTATAATCCTTATAAGGACCCCAAGCGAGGTACACCTAAGTTTGAAAAACTCCTATAACAAGAGGGTAGGTACAGGTGAGTAATGTTTTTTTGTGGTTAAACCCAGTAAGACAATATTCCTTATATAGAATAATGCACCCCAAAAGGAGGATAGAATCTTACTCTATATTGGGTACCAAGTATCCCCAAATAAAATACTATATCCCCAATATAACCCCTATATAACCCCAGTTTCCATTTCATTTTTCATGTTCTTTCCATTTGTTTCTCCATTATTGGGCCCTATACCCCTAAATAACCCGAAAAATAACACAGTATCCCCAGATAAAATACGACTCAGGTGCGTTCCCTAAACCCTAAACCCTAAACCCTAAACCCTGAAACCTCGGAGTGCTAAAATGATCCTTGCTGCCCGCCTCTCACGATCTGCCTCGGGGCTCGAAAGTCTGGGTGCAGAAAACTGCACTTTAGACCCTGAACCCCTAAACCCTAAACCCCTAAAACCCTAAACCCTAGACCCTAAACTACCCTAAACGCTAGACCCCTAAAACCCTAAACCCTAAGCCCTAAAGATTCTAAAGACCCTAGGCCATCAAACCTAAGCCCTAAGCCCCTAGAAGGGACCAGACAAAGCTCAAAACATGCTAATGGGGCCCATGGCCCAACACTCAAGATGTGGGGATTTCCAAAATTAGGGGTACCTTTTTTGGGGTCCCAATAGTAAAGATTATAGTATTTTGGGGCCCATATTGGGGTCCCCCCCATTTTAGGAATCTACCATGTACTCGCAGGAGATGTTTCAAATCACCCAAGGAGAATCCAACAAAGACAAAGGATGTGACAACATGGATGGAATGAGCTTGGTAACCCCAACCTCTATAACCCCTATGGTAAGGATCCTATGACTGCCATATTGATGGTCTGGGGGTCGGGTATACCAAAAATCACATCTTGGATAAACAGGATTGTCTGTCTGCTACACCACGTACATCATGAGCTTGGCTGATTCCATCCGACCGAAGTCAGCTGGGTGTGGGCGTATACATATCTTCAGGAATTCCCAAAGCAGCGTTACTATGCGGGGACCCCTCAGGACACATATGTTATGTAGGGAGAGAGAGAGAGAGAGAGAGAGAGAGAGAGAGAGAGGCCATGATAAGAGGATCATGTAGGGGGCATCCCTTAACCCTAAACCCACCCTACACCCTAAATCCTAAAATCCCCAAATCCCTAAAGCCTAAACCCTGAAGCTTCAATGCTAACCACCCGCGAAGCCCAGCGGGATTCTGGGCGTCGTACATCGGATATTGCTGGGCCTCGGAAGGTCCGGAACATGGAGGATGAGTTGACAAGTTTAGAGTTTAAGGGTTTAAGGGTTTATATAGGGTTTAGGGTTTGAGGATTTAGGGTTTAGGGCTTTAGGCTTTTTCAAAATGGGATTTAGGGTTCATGGTTCAGGGCTCATTCTTTAGGGGTCTAGGGTCAGAGGGCTTCAGGAATTTAGGGGTTGAAGGGTTTTTGCAGCCCTAAACCCTGAACGGCAACTCGAAAGTCTAAACATCAAACCCTTAGGTCACTTTAATATAGGTATACGCAAGGTTTAGAATTTGCAGGTCAGGTGCGGAAAAGGACAATGGAGAATCAGATGGGAAGGAAAAGGAAATACAAAACAGGGTTTAGGGTTTAGGGAAACTGGGCTTCTTCAAGGCTTTGCCGAGATTGCACTGTAGGGGCCTACATGATTGGAATAAGGATGCGGGGCCTCAGGGTACATAATTTTTGTTCTGCAGGGTGCATATGGGGATTACGCTGCTGATGGGTAACTTTGTATTCATGATTTTACATGCTCACTACTGGACGTGACTAGAAACTCAACTCAATAATGGCGTGTGCTCACAGGGGGCTTGAAAGAAGCGCGAATCCGAAAAAGAAAAGGAAGTGGTCAAGTCTCGTCTATGGAAAGAAACCTGTTAACCGAGGTAGAACCCTGGGCGCGAAAAAACACAGTCTCCCTATATCCCCACATATCCCTGAGATCCCCAGGGGGCCCCTTGTTTGGAGAAACTCCAACAAGCCTAGACATCTAAAACCCTAAACCTTCATCCCTCAAACCTGATCCCTGAACGCTAAACCCTAAACCGTAGTCCCTAAACCCCAAATATCAATTTCCATTTTTCAATTATCCCTATACAACCCCTACATCAATCTGCCTAGAATATAGCTATAATATCCCTAAACCTCGAACCCTCATCCCTGAAGCCTAATCCCTAAACTTTTTCGGCCAAGCAACATCGAAGCCGCTCTCCGAACGGCCCGGATGCAGGTGAAAAATAAGATGCAAGTGCTGAGGCTCCCCTCTCCGCTGTTGAGGCTAGGGCTTGGGGTTACAGGTTTAGGCGAATTGGCTTAGGAACTTGGGTTTAGAAATTAAGGTTATCGGCTTCAGGTTTAAGTTTCAATATTTGGAATCGAAGGCTTATGTTTGCTGAAGCCACCTGTTTGCAGCCAACGACTTGAACATTGGACATTATCATGAACCTATAGCTTGTCTGCTGCTATGATACAACTTATGTTGCAAAAGCTGAAACTGAAGTCTGCAAGTTTTACACTAAACCCTAAACCTACTACAAAGAATCTCCGAGCCCAGCTGCAGCACGAAGGAACGGCGCACGTTCAACTCAACAGCATTCTATCGAGATTCACGGTTTAAGATTTAAGGTCTAGCATCTAGGGCTTAAAGTTTAGGGTTTATTGTTCAGGGTGGATATAAACGTACGTACCCCGAAAAGGGGATTTTAGCTACATAATCAATCCAATTAGGACTCCCATTTGCAACTACTTGGAAACCTCCAGCTAATCCCTTAACCCTCAACCCTAAGCCGTGTGAACCCAAGTATAAGCCCTAAACCCTTCTTCACGGCAAATCCCTGTTTTCCGCCAAAGCAATTACTTCATGTCTCATTTCTACCAAGCGCAACTCGAATCAAGGACTTCCATCCCGTACCTCAACAAGATCAAGGGCCCAGGGTGAAGGATCTAAACATAAATTATGCAAAACATTGCAAACAACTCGAAAAAAACACTGAAGGAGTTGGTAGTTGTTATGAGAATCCCCAAAACAGCACTCCAAATCCGGGGAAACCCTGAACGTAGCGCAAAGTCTGGGGTTTAAGCCTTAAACCCGTGCACAACCTCACTTTCCGTGTAAACTTCCATGTTCTTTTCCGTTTGCTTCTACATTATTGGGGGGTACTATCCGTAATTTGGGGACACTCATACACCCCGAACCCTACACCCAAAACCCTACACCCTTCAACCTAAACCCTGAGCCCGGTATATTCATGGGTGGGAACTATTTGACCACTCATGAGAGGAGGTGTCCCCTTACAGGGCGTTTCCAAAGGCTTGTACCAGATTTATAACTTTGAATAATGCCCTACACTGCTAATACTAGAGAACCTCCCTGACTTTAGTGCATTATGACACTAAAATTCCTAGGGAATCGGGCACTTGAGGTCATGCAAAGTTTGAGCATATCAGGGGCTTGCCAGCATTCGAAAAAGGCCTTATAGCTTCGCACCCGTCACGGGTTTGGGCTCACAATTTGAAGCTTCAGAGGTTACGACTGATTACAGGCAGGTTATGGCCCGGTTGTAGATTCAGCGCGCTCCTACCCGGGTCAGTCGCGACATGTGGATTTTCAAGGGTTTGGTGGGTCTTTGAGGATTGCGTGGAGATCGTGTGAATGGCAGGGTTACCGGGATGTAATGGGGCAGATGGAAATAGGATGTGGTATGAGGGTTGCTCAGAAGAACCACTGTGTAACCTGCAGAGAACCTGGTACAATAATCTCCTCATGCTGCCTGTGCGTGTGCGCGCAGAAGGTCTTCCCAAGGGTGTCCCTACCTACCAATGATAAGGAGATGTTTGCGCCACTTGGGTTATCAGCGTACTGCGGCTGTCAGTATTAGGCAAGATGGGGGGCATGTAGGGCATCCATGGTTTGACAAGCTGTTGCGGCAGCATGAGCATGTCCAAAAACGTGCCAACGTACTTCACTGGTCCTTATCATGGGGGGCCTCGAAGAGAGGCCGCCTAATTATTGCAGTGGATGCCATCGCTATGCGGAACGTCGTAGTATGATGATGTTTCCTCAAAAGACAAGGGGCACGCTAGAGATGTGGCAGCGACGCAGAGCGCAGGCGGATCTGGAAGGCGAACTCTATAACGACCGCGCTGACCGAACTTTCATCTGAAACAGTGATGAGCCAACTCATCTGAAACAAGGATGAGTCAAACTTAATCTCCAGCCACCTATCCGCCCCACATAGAGTAACCATATTTCCCCTGGGGTCTCGATGGATTTGCCTGCTTTGTGAAAACTATGTGACGCCCTTCAATGTTTCCGATAAAACTTCAGGGAGGGTCGTGTTAATCGACACAGTGTGAGGATGGTGGTGCACAATAAGAAGCTCTAAAAATTCCGACGCCCACGTCGTGGTCAATTGCTTCGGGAGTCAAGTCTCAAACCCTGCATTAAGGAGGGTCGCCTAGAAAAAGCGTAAGTTCGCGCTCCCTAGTCAAACAACTCACTGCACCTGATCCGGTAGTTGCCTCGCAATTTCTACACTGGAGCTGAAATGTGCAGGAATAACAGCCGCAAAAAACCAAGCAAGGATAAATGTCCAGGCCCCACCCGAATCACGTAGAACCTGAAGAGGGGCCATAGACTTCCCGTCGAAGAAAAGGATGTATGGAGCTCTAAAACATAAACCCTAAGCCCTACACCGCAGTTCTCAAAGCCTGTCCTTAACAAGAAGACCCTCAAAACAACCGAAAACCACTGAAGCACTTGTCACCGTCCAACTGCTCCACTAGCACACCACCCTCCTGGCAAAGGCATAGCACTTGGAACCTGCCTTAGCACGCACTGCCACTGTTGGGAATAGGGTTTGGGGCTTTCTTGTTCGAGCTGCAAGAAACAACTAATCCAGGAATAGTATACGGAGAAGGTTACCTAGAGGACGCGGCGCTGCATCGCCAGTCTTATGGACGACGCACCTGGCCATCTTTCCTGCGCCGGGCGAGTTGCAATATCATTCAAGGCAACTGACGTGCGCGCGATGCAAAATTAAAAGCCACACTCCATTATGAAGAAGACTCACCCTTGAGAAGTCGGGAGAACCATGCCATGGTCCATGTATTCATCATTTCTTGACGCCACCTGCTGGAATAGCCTCCCGCGAACGCAACGCAAGCTGGCAGACCAATGCTCTGCCATGATCCTATGCCGCGGCATGAGCCAAAAAAGGGCGAAATGAAAAGAAGATAACCAAGACATTGACATGGAGCAGTTCGGGTTTACTGGATGGCCCGTGAAAAGCAACTGGGGTGATAGCAGCAGGCCGAGGCCTCCCCTTACAGCGGTGATGGGATGTTGCCTCTGGCACAGCAAACAGCCGCATGTAGGCTTTGTGCCGCCGCTGGTGCTTTGAAAGCGCAGCCTGATGAGTGCAAGGGTGCGAGCGGTCCATTGCCATAATGGCACGCAAAAGGGCAAAAACTCAATCGATGCCTCCATGCACAGCCTGTCAGGCGCAGCCGCGCGGTAAATATGCTCCTGGCACAAACAGCGTGTCCGCTGAAAACTGTACAGACAAAAAAATACATGTGATGGTTACGTGCATAGGCATAGGGATAAAGGCCAGGGCAGGAAGCCTATCCATCAAAGCACACCAGCGGCTGTGAAGATGTCCCGTCCTTTCGCGAGGGCAGGCGGGGCCACGCCGCTCGACATCGTGGAGCCATAGGCCCCGGCAAGGGTTCTCATCTTTGGCGGCCCATGCCCTAAGAATTGGCCTAGTTAGCGTAGTGTTGGACATGAAAGAGCACCGTGGCATTGGCAAGGTTCAGGATACAAATATTTACTCAGTGGCACCTGAGAACTTCTGCGGGCAAGTCCAGTGTAATCTACTTGTCTGCAAGTCCCGGGACTCGGATAATGGGTCGAGGCTTTTAGGCTCCAACCTCGAAAATCAGCGGATCATGCCCTGGCTAGAAGATGCGAACATTAGCCAGCGACTTACGTTTTGTAGGTGTTTTGGTGTAATCACTGCAATCGATGAGAAAAGCTAAAATTGCTGATATATGATAAGTTGGGGGCCTGGTAGCCATTTCAAAAAGTGCTTGCATTGGCCACACAGGAGTTATACTAGCCCTTGTGTAAAAGCCCTTCAAGCACAGTTATTGCAAGGAGGAACGACCCAACGAGTAGCATTGTTTTCACCTCCCTTTTCGATCATTCGATTCCTCTGCGCTTCTTGCGTGTGAAAGCAGCGCGGAATCTAGCATAGCTTCACGTCCTCAGGGACATTCTCCGTCCTGCTTGAGAGCCGTGAGGCCGCCTAATAACAAAGCCACAGCTGTTGGCAGAGAAGACCTGCGGGAGTTTCCCAATCTCTTCAAGTTAGGTACATATCATGAAACACTGGCGCTTTTCATAACGGTACCTACACTGGAAATGGATTTTTAGCCTGGCTATAACTTGAGCATTTCCGACCTAGCTCAAAAGCTCCCTCAGGATGCCCATTTTGAGAAACTCCCCTGTGGCATATAACAAACTCCAATGGGTTTAGGGTTTAGGG
>CAJNIZ010013880.1:70937-95937 GCA_905231905.1 Symbiodinium pilosum
ATATACCCCTTGTTCTATCTACTTAAGGGGGAATGTAAGTAATGTACATCAGAATCATGGGAAGCTCAGAGAGACCCAGAGCGGGGCGGAAGCTCTTACTCCGCGGCACTTAATCGATAGGGAGTGGGGAATGGGTGCTAGAAATATTTCTATTCTTGCGTAGGCTCTGGGGCCCTGTCAGAAGTAAATTTCTACGGCTCTATGGGAATTGAGGTAATGAGCATGAACGGTTGTTATCAAACCTACCCCAGCATAGGGGATTGTAGGGAACTGCTAGAGGTATCCCTTTTTTTGTTGCCTGATAAGCCCCTGGTAGCGCAGTGCACGCGGGGATTGGCTGTTATCAACAAGAGGGAAAATTGTATAGGGACCCGTCGTATCCTCGGAAACCCATCATAGTTTGGACCCATATTATAATGAATTTAGGGAATCCCCGCATATTCTCCCTGCCTGGCGGCACCGCGAATTACAAAGCTCCTCCCGTCAGTTTCCCCCTAGGTAGGTATAAGACGAAATATTGGTGTTATGTGAGCCATTGTCTAAACTCCTAGTATCCCCTTAATAACCCTTACAATAGGAACTCTGGATCATATATATAGGAATTTAGACTCTAGCTCATGTGATTATGGCTGGAGTTTTCCCACTCCCGGATCTTCTCGAAGCCTCCCAGAGATATGCGAAGAAGCCTCATGGGCAAGTGTCATCTAGATGCCCGTTCAATGAGCAATGGGTTTAGGGTTTAGGGCTTAGAGTTTGGGGGTATATCACAGTCTGTTTGACTATCATTCTTGTATGAGAAGTATACGAGAGATACCATTGGTACCTCTCGTATACGGCTACAATACTCTAGGAGAATTTTGGACTAGGGTTTTGGGCGTCAACTGCAGGATCATTCTAGAAGGGAGAGCGGGGGATGCGCTCTGCAGATCTTGGGCTCGTAGGCCAGTGTGGGTCGATCCCACAGCTTCGAAAACAAAAATGTGAAGTTTTGGGGTTTAGGGTTTAGGGTTTAGGGTTAGGGTTTAGGGTTTAGTACAAACCACTCATCCCGTACCCTAAACAATAAACCCGGAAGTCTCGCGTTAGCATGTCCGTAAAGATGAAATGAAGAAGCATGAAAATCCACCTCCACCCCCACCCCCCGGCAGGTAGCAGGCAATAAGGAAATATGTTATATGAGCTATGGTCTAAACTCCTTAAAGGGGGTTATGTAGGGGATTGTATAGGGGACTACTATAGGGGTTACTAAGGGGGATACTAGGAGTTTAGACAATGGTACATATAGGGATCATACAGGGATCTATTCCCCACTAACCAGAAGTAGGTTTAGTAGTGAACCGCCGACGTCCAGATAATTCATGCTGAGGGTTGGCGGGCGCTTTTGAGGAACAACATAAACATCGCCAAAAGGATATGGCTTTGGGGCCTAGAGTTCAGGGCTTGGGGCTCAGGATCGGGTGACACTGGCCAAGATTTCTACCACACGGCTTCTGGCTCCTGGAGAGCAGAGGAGGCTTGTCGTACCCCTGCGATCATCATATCCACCTGGATCAATGCGGTTTAGAATCCAGGTTATGGGGTTCAGGGCTGGGTTTAGTGTTTACGGGCCAGCTTAGCTTCTTTGCATGCCACTCGGGAAGCAGACCCAAAGGCTCCCAAAAGCTCGCAAAACTTTATGCAGCCACTATTAAAATAGCGACTCTAAAAATGAGAACCCTAAGTCCTAGACCTTTAACATCTTTAACCCTAAATTCTAAACTGGGAGACCCGGCCCAAGGCGCAAAGAACGCTGCGCGCTGTCCTCGAGAGAAGGCTACATCGTAGTTTCCCAAAATAAGGGACCCCAATATAGACCCAACAATACTACAGTCCTTATCATGAGGACCCCCAAAAGGTACCAATTTGGGAAACCCACACATGCTAGGATGCTGACAATGTGGCCACTTTTTTTAAGCCCCTGTATATCTTTACGTACTTGAAACTGCAGAATATTTAACCTCTGCCCACCTATACTATGGGTTCGCATGTTGTTTTGAGAAGCTCAAGCCCCAATATCATCTCCCCACCACCCAAGCCTTACGTGCCTCTCCAATCCCTTAGTGTAAAGGGTTAGGATTTAAGGTGTATATATCCCGATGCATCTTCATAGATAGCGGACCATGCGGGGTAGTACAGGGGGGTAGTAGGGGAACCCATCAACACGCCCGCCTGTGCCACGGCAACTGCTCTCTTGCGCCACATTTGCTCCTGGGCTCCCAAGCAACATGCGGGTTTCGCGAAATCATGGTGTTTCGCCTGGGATTTAGGATTTAGGGTTTAGGGTTTAGGGCTTAGGGCTTGCATCATGGAATATATGTAGCCTTTAATCAGGGTATTGGCACCCAACACTGAGTTGTTTAGGGCTTTTCATTCTGAAGATAACCTTGGTGAATTGGTTCGGGAATGTCTCTGACATGACGGGTGGGCTTAGGGCGCAGGGTCAAAAGCGACTCAAAGTACGACACAAGTACACCCTCCCCTGATAGCAAGACCCCCCTCACCCCGCCTCAGGAGAAACAAGGCAACAACCCCTAAACCCTAAAACCTCAAACTCCAAACCCAAAGCCCTAAACCCTTTAGCCCTACACCCTAAAACCCAAACCATAAGCCCTACCCTAAACCCTAAACCCCAACATAGGTATCATATTCTCTTAGTCCCTGCGAAAGACCAGTTAGTTTGCGGGAGGTGCTGTAAGGGGGGTGAAGTATAGGATCCTAAACTCAAAAGTTTGGGTACTGCCCCATATATAGCCTTTACTAAGACCCCTAATATAGACTGTTACTGGGTGGGGGCAGTACCCAACCTGTAGTCCTCCTTAAGTAGATAGAGTACGGGGTATAAGGGGATCTTCTCATAATGTACTGAGAGCCATATTCTATCTACTTAAGGGGGACTATAATCTTAAAATCCCTAAACCCTAAACCCTAATCCCTGAACCCTAAACCCTAAACCCTAATCTCAAAATATTGCATCCTGAACTGTGCACTCCGAAGCTCCAGCAACTCCTCTTGCACTTCCTCCATGTCGTCGTGCCGCAGTTGCCTCAAACGCTCCTCAGTTCCATGGTCGCAGGATCGGAGCCAAGGGCTTGATTTTTCTTAGGGTTTAGGGTTTAGGGTTTAAGGTTTAGGGTATAGGGTTTCAGGTTTAGGGTTTAGGGTTTAGGGTTTAAGGTTTAGGGTTTAGGGGTGAGGGTTTAGGGCTTAGGGTTAGTCCATTAAACCCAAACTCCCTTACAACCCTCCTAGTTTTCAGGGTCCGGGGCTTCGACGCGGGATTTCTAGGGTGCCCTGGGCCGTAGAAAACCTTTAGTGGCTTCTCAACATCATCCCGGTATCCTTAATGAGGATCCCTATGATCAAGGGCACCCGATCTCGCAAAAACATATTGCAGCCTACAACCTAAAACCCTAAACCATCAGCGCGCAAAATCGTTTCTACATTCAATCCAACGTCCTCGATCTCCGTCTTGAGGCACCTTGCATGCTCTTCAAGAACCCTAAACCCTGAACCCTAAACCCTCTGTAACCCCCTAAACCCTAACCCCTGAACCCTAAACAACCCTGATACCTAAACTTCGTACCTTCACACAGGCCCTTGGATCATATGAGCTCCTGTCTAAACTCCTTCAGGAATTAGGTTTAAGTTTAGGGTTTAGGATCTAGGGTTTGGGGTTTAAGGAGGTTATATAGGGTGTTATATAGGGGAGCATTGTAGGGCTTATTGAAGGGGGATACTAGAAGTTTAGTTTGTAGGTCATACGGGGAGCTGAAATCTTGTGGAAGGTGATCCCCGGGCTTCTTGTCGGGGATGGCGGGTTTCAAGCTTGGGGTTAATTGTTTTTTGGCTTAGGGCTTTACAAGAGTTTAGGGTTTAGGGCTTTATAAAGGTTTAGGGTTTAGGGTTGATGGCTTTAGGCGTAGGAAAACCCACATGGAGAAAAACGGGGCCATTGGGGTTGCGAGGCATACATGGGTGTTCATGAGCCAGATCCTGCGTGAGCTAAATCCTGCGTGAGCAAACGTTTGCTATGTTATCACACTTGCAAGGGTTTAGGTTAAGGTTTTTTTTAAACACCCCTTCGCACCTTTTCTGTGCCAGCGATAACGCTAGGGGGGTTTAGGGTTTGGGGTAAGTTCATCGTATAAACACTAGACCCCTGAACCCTAAGAACTTCTGAGGTGTCTTGCTCTCAACCCCCAAACCGAAAAACCCCTAAACCCTAAACGCCTAAACCCCTGAAGCTTGAACCCCTAAACCCTAAACCCTTGAACCCCTGAACCCTAAACCCCTAAACCCTAGACCTCTGAATGCTGGCCCAGACACTGGTTCATAGACAAAGCGTGGGACTTCCCCAACTTTTCCGCTAGGTTGATGAATTCTTGGCTTCCCAAGCTTTTAGGCTTTGGGGGGGTGTAGCTTTAGGGTTTCGGGATTAGGGATTAGGGTTTGTGGGTTTAAGGGATTAGGGTTTCGGGCTTAAGGTTTTGGGATTTAGGGTTTAAGATTTAGGGGTCTGGGGCCTAGTGAGCAACCAGGATACGACGAAAACGGGACAAGCCCTAAACCCTAAACCCAAAACCCCTGGTCGTAATCCTTAGACCACATACTGCCCTACACAGCTCCATATGTGCTACAGTCTAAACTCCTCAAAAGGGGGTTTTATACGGGGATTATATAGGGGAGTATTATAGGGATGATTAAGGGGGATACTAGGAGTTTAGACTATAGCTCATATGCAGGTTTCCGCAGCTTATGGGTAGCATTTTTAGGGTGTCACTTGGGGTCCCCTAATTTCCCTAAACCCTAAACACACATCTCTGGATCTGTTGAAACGACGGAGCTGAAGGACTGGCCGTCCCCACACTATCCCATTTAGGGTCTAGGAGGGTTTCAGGGTTTGGGGTTAAGGCTTAGGGTTTAGGGTTTGGGGTTTAGGGTTCAGGGTATATAACATGGAACCTTATTGCAGCATGGAGGCTAAACTCCTAGTATCCCCGTTACTAAACCCTATGAATAGTCCCCTATATTCTCCCCTACATAACCCCCCTTTAAGGAGTTGAGATTCTAGCTTAAATGGGAAACCCTAAACCCCAAATATTAGTTGGGTGAGAGGAAGGTTGGTGATGGATGTGAGTGGGTTGAACGAAACTTCATGGTTGCCGTCATGACCCCTAAACCCCGAACCCTCAGACCTCAAATCAAGCCAAATTCGGTCTAGGGTTTAGGGTTTGTATAAGCCACCATTTGGGGTGAGGTCGGGGGCGAGGTCGCTCTAATTTGGCCAGGTTAACCCCCAAACCCTGGACCCTGAAACCATTAACCCCACTGCCAGGCCCTAAGGCCTGAACCTCTAAACCCTGAACCCTGAACCCTATACCCTATACCCTAAAACTTCAACCCTAAACCCTGAACTCCAAACCCCAAACCCTAAACCCTAAACCAAACCCTAAACTCTTCAAACCTTGAGCCCTGAAGCACACATCCCAGGATCGGCCGGGAGGCTTTGGAGCCAGACTTCCTCCGTCCAAGGCCCTTTGCCCAACTCGCAGGCGGAAGTCGAAAGCGCTACGGCAACCTTTAGGGTTTAGGGTTTAGGGTTGAAATAAGGTTTATAAGGTTCTTTTAGGGTTTAGGGTTCAGGGTTCAGGGTTCAAGGTTTAGGGTTTAGGGTTTAGAGTTTGGGGTTCAGGGTTTAAGGTTCAAGGTTTAGGGTTTAGGGTTCAGTGCTTACTGCTATATATACCCCCAATAATGGAGAATCAAACGGAAAATTAAATGGAACATGAAACGGAAACTGGTGGTAGAAAGAAGGTATACCGGCCTTCTTCAGGGCTTAGGGTTTAGACTTAGGATTTAGGGCTTAGGTGTTTAGAGGGTTTAAGGTTTAGGATTTAGGGTTGAGGGGCTTACGAGGTTTAAGGTAGTGTATAGGGTTTAGTGCGAATGTCAAGTTCAGCTCAAGTGGGCCCCCACAGTGATAGTGACCATAAGAGATAATGGTTATATAATCGTGCTAGGGGGGGGGGGGTCATTATTAGGGGGGGGTGGAGGGATTATTAGGGGAGGTGAGTAGCTCTCGACCATGGGTTTGGGGGATAAGGGTAGTTGGCACTTGTAGTGCTTGTAGAGCTTGCAAAGGTTCAGGGCATATTTCTCGGACCCTTGATTGTGTTGCTGATTTGCCAGGTCAACACGATAAGCAAGAAGCAATACCAATCCCTGAAATGAGAGGCGAATAAATATCACAAGGCTACAAAGGGGTATTTTGTATCATCTTCAGAGAAACTTGCATATCCTGTTGGAGTCTGACGCGACCAACTTGGCACCCTATCATTTACGCCGGATCAACTGTTCGCATACACTGACCGCATGGCCACATCTAACGTCGGCGCATAGACAGATTGTCTCGACATGCTCTCGTTATAGATGTGGTGGCTTTACGAAATGGAGGGCCCGAATATGCTCACAATCCTTCTTCAAGCTCTCCCAAAAAAACGATTCGCTTGGGCTACGGTCCTCGAAAGGTAGATTGTAACTAAGGACAATTCTAGTGTCGGATCCTGAAGGTGAACCTGACCGTAGACGTGTATGAAAACAAACCCTGAACCCGAAACCCTCAGCCTTAAACTTTTTGCCTGGAAAATGACATGACATCGCGGTTACTTCAACTTCTAGCCCTAATGCCTGGACAGCAAACCTAAAACCTAAAAAGGTACCAATCCACAACACCTACCTACGGTTTACAAGTGATTGAGTGATTAGCCTCTAATTTGTAAATAGCCCGTGAAATTGCAGGTAACTGGGGTTACAGGTAAGCCCTGGACCATGAAACTTTTGTTGCAGAGTAGCAGTTGCAGCCACCAAAGGGCCAATGCCACCGGTGAGCACCCCCGCAGTGCCAACCGCTGCAGCCACCAAAACTGTTCTACCTGCGCATCGGATACCATGCCTAATCTAGGGAAAGATGTTGGTAGTAGGAAATGGAAAATGAGAACTGACTACCATATCTCGTAATTTGCTAGGTCGATGTTGAGGATCGTGATGGGAGTTACTGTGATGAGGAAACCCTCTTCTACTTACTATGTATCCTTACGATGGTAGCTTAGTGTATCTTCCTTACCTGCAACTGCAACCAACCCAGGTGCGGTTGGGGCAAGGTTTCGGGTATGGGTCCTGATCTCTTGGTAACCCCAGCGTCCCACAGAGTAGACTCTAAACCCTATACCCTACATCCCCATGCATCACTATACGTACATACCCCTCTATATACATATAATTACATATATATATATACACATGCATACAGGTGCCCATGTACTCAAGCGGACGTAGGGAAACCCTTTATAATCCCTCATCAAGTACGCCTAGCTGGGCTAAACCCTGAACCCTAAACCCTCAACCTAAACACTGAACCCCAGACCCTCAACTCCAACCCCCAACGCCGGGCCTGCGATTTTCTGCGCATGCTGGATGGCTTCAGGGTTGGGCATCTGATCCATCACGGCACTCCGTGCCTCCTTCTCTGCTTGACACGGTTTAGGGTTCATAGGGCTTAGAGTGAAGGAATAATTGGGGTTTACGGTTTGGAGATTATATGGGCTGATTAAGGTGTAGGATTCAGGGTTTAGGACAGTTGCTGTTTGAAGGCTCTATAGGGATTTGGAGTTTTACTGGAGGTTTCTATGAGGCATAGTTTGATTTGTCGACAGGCAGTTCAGCCCCCCAAAGCCACAAAAAAATCCTAGTAGACACATCAGGCTTAGTGGCTGGGCTTTAGGATATAGGGTTTAGGGTTTAGGGTTTAGGGTTTAGGGTTTAGGGTACTGGGCTTGGGGATTAATGGTTTAGGAGTAAAGGGTCTAACAGGGGAGTTTAATTGAAAAGGTGACCCTGAGAGACCTTATGGGGCGTATATGGCAAGTATGGAAGGGGATTCTGGAAGAGTCCCTGTTTTTAATCATCTGGCGGAAGATATTGTGACAGACACGTTGCCTTTCGGATCACCATCGACACCACGTGCACAGCCCAAAACATACAATCCTCTCAAGCCTAGACGCTGAACTCCAAACCCCTCCATACCCCAACATCAAAAAATCCGAAACCCTAGCCCTGAAACTACCCAGAACCCGGTAGTCCTGTGGCAACTGCCTCTCGCAGACATGTCGAAGACGTAGTCTTGCCTCAAGCTACGTGGTAGTTTCCCCAAATAGAGGGCCCAAAAAAAGGCCCCAAATTGCCATAATCCTTGTTATTGGGACCCCTACAAAGGAAACCTCATTTTTTGGAAAGCCCCGTGTCGACTCAGGGACCAATGCTTTGGGTTTGGGATTTAGGATTTAGGGTTTAAGGCTTAAGATTCGGGATTTACGGTTTAGGGTGTAATTAGAGGATTAAGCACCACAACCAAAGGAGGATATGTTCTTGGTCTATTTTGAGGATTCGACTATTCCAAATTAACCTACTACGTACTCATGTGCAGCTGGAGAGGGGTTGCACTGTAAGTACCCTGGGAGGGGCCCGAACTGTAGAGTATAGCTCTTAGGGCGACCACAAAAGAGTTTTGGGGTTTAAAGTTTAGAGGGTTTAGGGTTTAGGGCTTAGGGGTTTAGAATTTAGGGTTTAAGGCTGCTACACATTCTCAGATATCATTGGCAGCCTGAGACACATACTACAAGCTTACAAGCTTTGGCAACGACCCTCCGTTGTGTCGGTAGCTGTCTGCATGTCTGCCTCAGTTACCTTAACTCAAAAGTTCCCTAAGCCCGCAACCCTAGACCTCAAGCCCTAAAAACCCTGAACCATAAACCCTATACCCTGAACCCCAAACCCTATACCCCAAACCCAAACCCCAAAACCCAATTCGAAAGTTTCCAGTGGAAAGCTCGATTTTGGCACCTCTGAGCCTCAACCCCAAGACAGTTCACCCGCGGAAAGGTTTAGGGTTTAGGGTTAACGGTTTGGGGTTTGAGGGCTTAGGGTTTGGGGTTGAGAGTTTAGGTTTTGGCGGTGCCCTTGAATACCGAAGCTCTACGATCCCAAGCCCCAAGACACCCTGCAGAACAGCTAACGCACCCATAATCGCAACGCAAAGCAGAGCAAATCTCCAAGGCTCAACCCAAAACTTCCGAAGCAAACCCTCAAACTCCCAACGCCCAATGAGGCTTTCCAAAAAAAAATACGAGTCCCCTTCTGGGATTCCATGTCATCTTGGGCTGCTCAGGAGAGCCCCGTTTTTGGGGAACTCTACACCCCACACTCAGGGCACTGTTCCCTAAAAGCCCTGGATGCTAAACCTTTAATCCCTCCACGCCCCACATCCTAAACCCTAAACCCTAAGATTCCTACATCCTGAACCCTAAACCCTAGAGTCCTGAGAATCTTAAACCCTAACTCTCAGCCCTAACCCTAAGTTCTTAATCCTGAACCCTGAACTCTGAACCCTGCACCCTAAACTCTTAGCCCTAACCCTGAAATCCTGAACCCTAAACTCCGAACCCTAAACCACAAGCGGTGTGCAGCACAGATGCCATCTGCAGGGCATCTGTGCTCTCAGGGCTTTGGGATTCAAGCCAAGAAGCAGTCTCCTCCTTTCAGTTCAGGGTTTGGGGCTTTAAGGGTTCAGGGTTCAGGGTTAAAGGTTGGGGGTTTAGGGTTCAGATTTTCAGGGTTTTGGGCTATTTAAGCTTCGGCTTTTGAAGAGGTTATGTTGCTTTGCCAGCTCTAAGTAGTGTGAGATTATGGCCCCTTTCTTCGGCACGCTCAATTCCAGGGGCCGTGATATGCGGCGGAGGAAAGGAAGGGTCCCAAGTTCAGCAACTTTCCATTCCTGGTTCTGTTAAGGGGAGGGTCTGGACTAGAGTGCCATGGCTGCGGCTGAGGCAAAAGGTCAATCTTACATAAGCCTCAACACAAACTAGACAAAACCCTAGACCCCAAACCCTAGGTTCTTAACTATGGTAGACCTAAACCCTAAACCCGAAAATCTAAACCCGAAACCCTGAATGTAGGTTGCAGACCAGCACCCCTGATACAGTGCACTCCGATGTTAGCTGTCTGATCAAGCAGCTAGTTTTAAACTGAACACTCCAAAAAAAATCAGCGGGTTTAGGTTCTAGGGTTTCCCAGACCGCAAGGAGGATTTAGAAAGTTGAAACCCCAAAATGGTACCCTATATTGCTACTGGGTACTTTGTGGGAACCGCTATTGGGCATCTACTTTCTGAATCCTCCCAGGCGTCTAGGTAAAGGCCTGGTACAGCGGGTTAGGGTTAAGGGTACGACACTTGCCCAGCAACACAAGTGCATGGTGCGCATGGAAAGCGCACAAGAAGGCTATGGGGATTTCGAAGGCATCCCAGGATCAGACTTTACGGATTTCAAGAGGATCACTTGAACAAATGCCACTTAGGCATTAGGCTCCACTCATACCGTCCGAAGGGCGCTTTTTGGGGGTAAGGGACTCGTAAGGCCCAATAAGGACACAATGAGGGCACTTGAGACCATCTAGTCCGTCCAATCTCTTGGTGCCGTTCAAAAAGAATCCCCTTGGGATACCATGATCCACCCGACCCTAAACCTCGAACCCTGAACCCTAAACCCTGAACCCCAAACCCGCATCCCTGTTGAACTTTCAGGCCCAACAAAACCAGGGTTTCGGATTGGGAGACAGTGCAGAGAGGCAGCAAAGTCCTGCCAGATCTGGTAGATGGAGTGTGCCATGGAAGTCCTAGGCTTGAGGGCTTAGGGATTTAGGGTGTCGGGTTTAGGGATTTAGGGATTTAGGCTTAAGGATTTGAAGTTTAAGCTGTAACGATTTAGGGGGCTTTGAGAAATCAAAGCGTCTGTAGCCCCAAACCCGGGCCGAAACCTTAAGCCAAGGGCGAGGAAGTTAAGGGGCGAGAACTTACTATTCCGTGTCTCAAACATGGAAAACCCCAAAATGCGCCCCCAGACACCACCGCTTTGGGGATTGGGATCCAATTCCCTTTAAACGGAGCCATATCGGGCTTTTGGGGATTGGTGCCACTAGATGGCTTGAGGTTCAGAATTCAGGGTAAGTTTTGAATCCGCAAGTTGCGCGGCAAAGCATCATGGGCAAGGAAGATTTGGCATAGGCCCCCACACAGCCCCAAACCCGTAACCCTGATAGTGGCAAAAATGAATGTACTGGGACACTAACACTAAACCCGTGCGTTCTAATGCACCCCACCTCTATTATCGCTATTACGTACTCCGCATCATGATGGGGGGAGGGAAGTACGTCTGTGCGAGGGTCCTTCCGGAAGACCCATTCCCCCAAGCATATAACCTTTAAACGTCTTTGGTATAACTGCCATATGCCTAGTTTGCTCTTATGTTACCCCACAAACTAGGAGGGTCGCCGTCGAGGGTTTCGCCTGACCCGTAGACCTAAGCCCTGATGTTTGCCAAGCCCGTACCCCTTAAGTCCCTAGACCTTAAGCCCGAAAAAGACGTTGCATAACAAGCTTCATGACCCTCTCTTCGAGGGCTTGCGCCTCAAGGGGGCGAAACCTGCGCAACAGCTTTTTGGTAAGATGTAAGGCTTAAGGTCTAGGCGGTTGAGGGGTGTACCTAATGCCCTAGACCCTTAGCCCTAAGCCCTAAACCTCGAGTCTCTCAAAGCTGGCAGGCTACTTTGGGAGTCCCCACAATGATGTCCGTGCGTTCTTGTTGGAGGGGACACCTATTCGGGATTCCCAGGTCCAGAGAGTTTAGGATTTAGGGTTAAGGCTTTAGGTTTTTTTGGTTTAGGATTAAAGGTTCAGATTTCAAAAAGAGCAACAGCTTATGCCTGGACTCCTTCATAAATACTGTAGGGAGCCAAGTGTTGATCAATATCATGTGCGAGATCTTTTGGAGGTACCCTACGAGGAATCTAGGACCATACTAGTAGTACATATTTAGGCTTCTACTGTGCCTGCAGCGCTGCGAGAAAACGAACACGACCCGACACGCACGGATGCGTCATAGCCTCAGCCTGCTTGGATCGGAAGTTTGGCGACGATGTGGTTCTTCTCTTCCACAGGCAGCTGCTTCCACTTGTCCATGATGGTGCTTCTAGCCTCAAAGCCAGATGTCTTTCTGACACGCACACGAAGCCACCTGCAATTCATTAACCGAGCTCCGATCCTTAGAAACCTTCAAAGGACGCTGACCCTGGAGCAGAGAAGTCAGCTGTCGTCGGCCCAATTCCTCGCACTGACATTGCAAGATTTCAGCTGTTACAGGAGCGAGTACTCGACAGGTCACGTCACGGAGCGGATCTGCCACCCCCCCCCTCTCCCCCCCCGCCCCCTTCACTGTGCTTAGCATTGCTCAGTATGATCATCCACACAACGTGTCCGGCAGCTTTTGCTCCATTGGGTAGCCAGTCCGAGTCAAGTGCCGGAAGTTTTGGGTGGCTTCTGGGTTCCCAGGATGCTTGTCTGGATGGGCCTCACGTGCTGCGCGTCTGTACGCGCTTTGCACCTGGGAGGCCCAGGTTCCTGGAGGTGAGGTATACAGAGTGTCGACTGCTCGTATTCTGGGCCGGCAGAAATGGCCAGCGGTTCACTTGTTGTTGGAGGAGGAGGTGGTGGATTCCGGTTGGTTGGTGTCCACCTCGTCCTCACTCTCCAACTTGCTGAGGGGGGGAATGTCCCCCCCCAGCACGGTGGCCTCGCAAGTTGAGAAAGGATAAATGGATACCAAACCAGCCGACAAGAATATGTGGACAAGCTTTAAGCGCCTGACCTGACGCCTCCTCTTGTGGCAGTTCGCCTACAGCACAGATATGCAACCGAATTGGATCCAACGAACTCTACGAACCCCAGGGACGCTTTCCTGCCTGTGAGGGGGCCTTGGTCCGTCCAACCTCCACCCACTGCGTCATACACAAGATTGCGGCTTCCTGCACAGGACACAAAACATGGCGGCCAAAGCCATGTACCGAAACACAACCCAACAAGGTAACCTTCGAGTGCTCCTGCTTCATCTGCCACACCTGCCAATCGGCGAACGGCATGTGAAAAATCATTTAAAAACCATTTCATGAGAAAGGCAGCCTTCGGCTCCAAGAGCTTGAGGAATCCAACTTCCACTCTCGTGGAGATGCGGCGTGAAGCCTACATCAAGGGGAAATGGGGCAATGTGCGTTCGCAGAGAGTTGAGGCCCTGACCAGCGGCCAAAATATCAGCCAGTTGAGGAAAGGGACGAAGATCTCTTACACAAAGTCGGGACAAAGATGGATTTCATGCATGGGCTCCTGCCGCAAGCTAGGAACTACACGCGCAGGCCTTGCTCGTGCCCGCGGCCGAGCCATGGCACGGTACTGCTGGACTGCTTTTGAGTGATGCAGCGCACGGTCTCAAACAACAAGGAGAACAGTACAGCCTGAATCAGCCAGCTGCCACCTGTGCCACTTCATGGCATGACCAACAGCGTTTTGCCTGGTACATGCAGTGTGTCGCCAGTGCAAATAACATACGGCTCGTGTCCAGCCTAATGGGGCTGCATGGATGTCCACATTTTTGTAATACGAATCGGTCTGCACCCGCACCATAACTTTCCTATCATCCCGGTATCTACCAACCACTAGATACTCCCAGTTTCAATGTCATGTTCCAGGTGATCTTCCATTATTGCTGATTATTCCGGAAACCCTAACCCCTGAACCCTGAACCCTCAACCCCGAACCCTAAACTCTAAACCCCGAAGGCCCCACCTGCCACAATGCCCCCGAAGCAAGACCAGAATGTCCGCACTCAGCGCATCTTGCAGCTTCGAGCTTGGCCGTCCTGAGCGGGTTTAGATTCAAGGTTTGAGGCTTAGGGTTTAAGGTTTAAGGTTTAGGGTTCGAGGTGTAGCGTTTGGGGTTTAAGGTTTAGTGTTGGTGGTTTGGGGTTTAGGGCTGTCCTACACGATGTTTGATGGTTTGCGGTGACGGAAGAACTTCCTTTGTGCTTTCTTATTGCTTCTATTCTGTTGTTCCTTGTGCGCCTTCTTCGACTTTTTTGTTCTACTGGCTTTTTACGCGTGATTTGTGGCAATGCCATTGCTGCTGGCTAGAAAACTTACTGTTCAGTCACCCTTACCTGCACTAAGCTCATTTTTCAACTTTGGGAGAACATTGAAACTGTTACTGCTTCTCTTTTGTTTGTGACAGCTATTGCGACGGATGTATTTGACAGTTCTGTCGCCTGCTGCCCATGAGCACTGCCCCAGATAGTAGCAAAAGCCAACCAACCTCAAAGAACAACACAACCCCAAACGCTTGCCAATGGGAGCTGGCTATATTCACCCTGACCTCAAACCCTTAAGCTCATATACACCCTTACACCCCTAAACCCCTAAACCACGGAACGGAAGTGTCTCAATTTTTTCTGTCGATATGTACGACTTAGCTGTTAAACGGCCGTACCTTCCTGTTAGTGAACCCATAGCTCGTCCCGTCCAATTCGTTGATCCCCGAGTTACATGGAGTCGCAATTGTTCACGCCACAGACAGCGCGGGCAATAGTTGGAAGACGAGGATATTCATGTTCAGTTTATATCAATTTGTAATTCATTCACATGGTAATCATCCATGCGTCGCTCAGGCTTGGATTGTATCATGACCGCCTGCATAAACCCCTAAACCCTAAACCCCAAGCCCTAAAGGCGGCTAAGAATCTGCTTGAAAAAGGTGTGCCCAACACTGCTGCCACTGCGGAGATCTTTTCATTGACTCTCCTTAGGTGTTGTCTCGGAGATCTTAAATGCTGCCCTTGCATAACTAATAACCAGCGCTACCGTAAATCCTGAACCTTAAACCCTTAAAAGATCCTAAGCCTTAAGCTCAAAAATGACAAATTCCATCCAGCTTCCTGCCCACAGCATCTGCAATGGTCTCAGCGCATTCTTCACTGAGAAGCCTTTGTCGCAAGTTGAAGGGTCGAGGGCTGAGGGTCTAGGGATACCGTCCGAAAACCATCTCTGCAATAGCCAAGGCACTTCACACTTCTTAAAAATTCAGAACTCACTGGACCCATTCGCCTAGTGCATACGGCCATGAAAAACAAATCGTAAATACACAAGCCAAAAACGTTAAAACATGTCCTGCAACAGACCTACATCCTTTCAAATACGACTGACCCTGAACGGTTTGGGGTTTAAGGTTTAGGGCCAGCCCTGGATACTAATCCCTAAAACCTAAACCGCAAAACCTGAACCCTAAACCCTAAGCCCAAAAAAAATATACCCTAAACCGTAAATCCTGAACCCTTACCCCAGACCGGCTCTCTTTGCCGCACCGTTGAAAGCCAAGAAGCAGCGCTAAGTCATCCCTCCACCAATCCAGTAGACCCTGGAAAGTCTTCCTTTCCTTCCCGTTGTTTTCATGGTTTAGGGGTTAGGGTTTGGGGTTTTCGGGTTTAGGGTTTAGGGCTAAGGGTTTAGGGCTTAGGCCTTGGGGATTGTGCTTTGGGGCTGGGGCGTCATGCGAATCTCTTTCATGGCACGCCACATACCCGAACTCAAATCTCTAAACACTCTGTTTTCCTGCGTGGTCCTTGTTGGGGAATACTTGGAGGGTTCGGGGGACTTATTAAGCAGGTAGCAGGTTTATCATGGCATACCTGGGTTTCTTATGTGGCCTGTAGCGCCTTTATAGGGGCTATAAGTATATAACTTTCTAAACTCCAAGTATGGAGGCAGGGTCAGTTTGAAGCACTCTTGGCATGCAGGGCTTTGTGTCGGTTCAAGGTTCAGGGTTTCAGCTTGGCGTGGGGGTTCAAGAAGTTTGGGTGTCTGCGGCTCACAGATATGGGGGCTTGAGATGTACGGAATTAACGCTTGCAGCTTTCATTTGCCGGCTTTAGCGCCCTTTCTCGCGCGAAGTATGATCTAAGCTTACAGTGCAAGGACTGGCAACCGGAGGCTGACTCTTTTGACAAGCAATTTTTCCAAATCCCAGACGCAAACATGACCTACGACTACGAGGCCAAAAGTCCAGCTGGGTAATGATCATGGGTTAGGAGGACCCCCCACCCTGTAATAGTGGTATACTAGGAGTATAAGAGGACCCTACTATAATTTCCACTATCCCTTATAGTCACTATTACTGGGTGGGCAGTCCGCCTAAGGTATCACCTGCCTGAACTGCTATCATCCCCAGTTGTACAGACTCCACAGAAGCTGGGATTTTTCGGCGGCACACTTTGTTCACAACTAAAGGAAACAGGCGCCTATGTTTGCAGTAAGTTGCTGCTAGTCCAAACCCTCCTACCTGTTCCCCTGAGCCTCACACGAAAACAGCTCAAAAGGAGTAACGCCATGAACCCCGACACCCTGAAGTAAAGAGTATAGACTGAATGCTCCCACGGGAAACAGCACATGGTGGCGCGTCACGAACCGGGACACAAGCGCGAGGATATGAGGCCTGCCGGAGCTTTTGCCATGAAGCCCTCCCCATTAAAACCCCGCTTGGGGAGATGGGGTTTCTATTGAAGGGGGATGATTATGAATCCTACTTGAAGGTCCTGCCACAAAGGCCCTCACGTTTGGAAGCATAGAAAGAGGTTCGTGGTTTTGAGAAATGGCCAAGTAAGACCTGAGGAAATTACCATGCAATGCAAGCGCATTGAGATTTCCACAACATTGTCCAAAACCAAACCCTTTCATTTAACCATCACATCTGTTGGCTAAATAGATGGATTGAAAGACAGAAAGATAGAGATATCATGAGATATCAATAGGGAGATGGATACAGATCTCGATATGCTAACAGATCGATGAATAATGGATAGGTAGATGATAATGTAGATGTGTAGAGTAGACAGGTAGATAGGTAGATGGAAATCGATGGGCGAGCGAAATACAGGACTGCTTCAGAGGTTCAAGTCGTACTCAAGGCTATCCTGCCTGCTTCGGCATGCGCCACTGTCCCAGTAATCTATGCTGCAATCTATGCCGCATGGGATTTGCAGCAAGAGCTGCAAGCCCTAGATTCCCTAGATGTCAAGCACCCAACCCCAATCAGTGTGAAGTTGAACCGTGGACTTGAATTCGCCCTGAACCCTGGACAACAAACAATGCGCCACAAGCTGCTACAAGACCTTCACACAGCAGCTGCCTACCCAGAGGGTTGCCGCGTTCCAGCAAGCCCTCTCTGCCCCGTCGCAGAACGCACCTTCGCTTTCTGAGGCTCGTTAGGCTTCACTTGGGTTGGGTCGGGGAACCGTAATTTGTTTCCAGCCTTGGGATCTTTCAACAGAGGCCGTCTGTGCAACCTTAAAGACAGTCTGTGCAACCCAAAGGTAGTGGAGCCCCTTTTGCTAGGACAGCCCAAACAACGGCCCTAAAGGCAGAGAAACCGCGAGGATCCACGCCCAAGCTGTGTTAGCCTTGAACTGTTGCCGAGGCCATCATTCAGTACTGGTGGCCCAAAAGGATAGTGGCGGTTTATATTAGACTGGTATTCCACGATTGGTAGTGGGCGCTTTATTCAACATAAATCCAAAACTATCCGGATTCTTAGGTTATCATCAGAATACGTGCCAACTACGTCCGCATCTGCTCTCCGTCCGGTTGAGAAAGGTCTCTAAAGCCGTCAGTGAATAGTGTCTGCGGATGTCTGTGGCTCGGGCACTGAGATTCAGGAACTGCGGCTTGCCTAACCACCTTTGGAAGCTCCAGAATGAGGATCCAAAGGCTGAAGAACACACTTTAAAAGTCCTCACCCCAAACTCTACAAGATATGAAACGCAAAGTCTGATATGCCCCAAGCACATGGCGGCCCGGTCGCCTCTGAAGGTCATGTAGGCCCTGAGCACCTGCTGGGCACCAACACAACAGGACTAGTGGCAGCAGCGGTACCACCAGCACCGCGCACCGGCAGCATACCGATTGCCACCAGCACCCCCACCCCCATCCCCGCCCCACCTCCCACCCATCCCCACCCCCGCCCCGCACCCCCACCCACTGCTACCACCACCGCACCGCCGCCACCACCACCACCGCCGCCGCCGCCGCCGCCCCCACCACCACCACCACCACCACCACCACCACCAATAGGAGCGTCAGCAGAAATAGTGATCGTGTGACAGTGATCATATCTCTAATAGTCGTCATACTGGTAGTCGTAATCGAAGTCGTGGTCGTCACCGTCGTCCTACTCGTGGTCGTGGTCGTCGTATAAGCAGCAGCAGCAGCAGCAGCAGCAGGAGCAGCTGATACTTCCGGTCATGCAACACACAAAGCATACCAAGCCATGCTAACCAAGCAAGAGATGGAAGCAGTGTCGAGATGGTGGGCTACTAATGTTCGTAGGAAGCCATCGAAACAACAGTTATTCTGGGCTTCGCTGCGCGCTTTCCAAATACCCATAACAAAGATCTGGCGTGTTTTATCCTAGCCTCAACAAGTTAGTCCAATGCAAGGGAACCCTGAACCCTAAGCTTCCACAAACATGATCCAGCATGATGAGAAAACCCCGAGACGGATGGAGGAAGCACCGCACTACCTTTTTGCACATCATGTTCCGGGATGTGCAGCAGTCTGACTCTGCGATGAAGCAATGCAAGATTTCACCTGCGAACCCTATCTTCTGCCCAAAAAATGTCCCCCCAAACGCTAACCCTTCAACCCTGAAATGCCTAAACCCAAAATCTCACATGAAAACCTTGAGTCCAATACGTGAAGACCCGAGAACCCCAAAATATTAAAACCCAAGACCCTTGAAAACCCACAACTCTTCTCAACCCATGGCATAACCCCTGAAACTCTCGAACCCACACACCCGCAAGACTCGAAAACCCTTCACTGTGTAGCTCGCACATCTCAGGCCTTGGTTCGTTGCTGCGAACTTAAGCCTGCGGCTCTGAAGATCTCAAAATTTAAGCGGTAGACATCTTGAAGGGGGCAGGGTCAGGATTTAAGGGGCGGAATTTTTGGTTTGAGGTTTGTGAGATCCGGGGTTTAGCGTTTTGGAGCTCCCTGGTCTTGGATTTAAGCTTCCGTGTTAGGGGCTTATTGGGGTCCAGTACATACCCCCAAGATGATGGACTCCTCACAACCCAAAAATGAGCCCATCACCGTCAAACAGGCTCAAAGCAAACCTTGCGGGATTCTCAGAAAGTCTTCACTGCTTTACGGTTCACATCTTATGCAGGCAATGCGGAGTGAAGGGTTTCAGGTTGATCTATACCAGCTTTGCAGTGTGGAAGGTAACAACTACAGCCATCCCAAACAAGATAAAGGATTTGGAATGGGAGGAAGTTGAGACGTCTCTTTGACAGCTTCGAATTCTGCACTCACCGACACAATTATAGGACTGCGCATAGGCCACTGTGAAAGACAGCAGTCTGCAAAGGCTCGCGAATTGTTCTCCACGCTAATTGAGGGGAGGGATCTACTCAAGATGATAGCAGCGCTTTGGACGTCGCAAGACTTCCGGTGCTGCTTTATGGCACACCAGCTTTGAATCATGGAGCTTGCTGTAAGTTTGTACTTGAAGGGGAAAACTTCTCAACATGATCATTCCAAAACACCCACACAAGGAATGCAACCACTCCTCTAGAAGCAGGCTCCAAATAGACCCCGCATGATCTCCATGAGCCTACCCGACCCACAACCAATGCTTTTGCAAGGAAGGAGCCAACAGAGCAACAGCCTCTCCCATCTTTACTACACTCTAGATCCTGCGCTATGCCTGTGATGCCTACCGCATCCTTCTACCCCCATTATAACCAGTGTACCATGTCTCCGACTGACCCTTGTGAACCATACTCTAAGAGGCCCGCCTGTCGTGAGCTTGTGGAACTCAAAGGGTAAGTCGCTTCCACTGAGATCTTCAGCCAGCTGGTGGATAGTCTGGCAGATCACGATGGGGCTGCGCACAGATTAGACGGGATACAATAAGGCTACTTGACAAGTGCGGATGGGATTCGGGGTGTAAAGTTGTGCGTGCAGCGCATTGGGTTAGGATTTACGGTGTCGGGGCAAGGGCTCAGAGTCTAGGGACAAGAGCTTCGGGTTAGTAACCCCTCCATGCGAAATCTACTCTTCACTGCTGCAATCTGAAGCCTTGGGGCCAGAGTCCCAGAAGTTATCTTTAGTGTTCCTCAGCTTTGCAAAGCTTCTAGGCCATGGCCATTTCAAACCCAGGTACGAAAGGCCTTGGCACCCGGAACCGCTTCAACTGGGAAGGGAACCCTTCCAAGAAACAAAGGTCCAGCATGAAGCGATTTGTTTAAGGCCTTCAAAGGTCAACCTAAGGGGGAACACACGTTAGGTATAATATTAGTGCCATTAAAAATGATAATAATACTAATAACGATAATGATAAGAATATCAACAATAACAGTACACATTGCATATTCCCATGATCAGCTTCTATTCATGTTCCATGTGCTGTTCCATGTGATTCTCCATTCTTGGGGGTGTAACATCCCTAACATTGAACTTTCAGGGCTAATCGAAATTCAGCGAGGGAGAATGGCACTGACCAGTATTGTTGCAAGACCAGTTTTATTAGGTGATTTTTTGGCACGCGCCACTCCTCGTGGCTGTAGCTACCCCGCAAGCCCCTAGCCCGTAGACACAACCTTGAACGAGTTCTGGTTGTCGTGAGAGAATTAGGGTAAGTTTGAGCGGCTAACTTAGCCTAGCCCTGTAACCCAGCCTGGTTGCAAAAGCAACGGATGATGGTCGAGCCGAACCTGATAGACTTCTCTAGCTCACGCGGTTAAGGGCTGAGACGTCTAGGGTGTTTGGATCCTTGCCGGGAATGTATACACAAGATGAAATCACGACCACCCTAAGCCCCAAACTGTGGACGAGTGATGTCCCTGGTTCATGCAAGCCACTGCAGATCTTGCAGAGGTTAGGGTAAATGCGTCACAGGAATTCCAACGGCTGTCTCGAAGCATCTGGCGTGAAATTGTGCACTGCATGGGGTTTGGTTTGGCACGCTGCATTTAATCTTTGGGCTCATAATTGCATCATCCTCCATGACCCCACACAATCCTAAATCCTGAGCCCTCAACCCTGGACCCCATACCCTAAGCCCAAAACCTTGTAAACAGCCCTAAGCCCCGTGGAAGCCTACACACCCCTTTGTATCCCGAGATGAAAATGCGGACCAAGATGCCGGCCACCCGCACAGGGGCTGTCCAGGGATTTCGGCTCCGCTGCCTTTAGGGATTGTAGGATGCTACAGCTTCAGGACTTTTGGGTCTACAGTTGTAGACAACTGGGTGTTAAACTTCATGGATGAAAAATTGGGGTGGTGGAGCGGGCAGACGTAAGTGAAAGCTGAGGAGGCACGCTAAGAGTGCCAAGGCCTGGCCTGCCCAACATTGAGCTACAGGACAGGCTTCGCATTTAGAAATGAGAGAACCAGAAAAGCTCCAACAGCTTGATGTCTGCAGAGGTCCAAGGGCCAAAACTCCACACCCTGGGCCTCAAAGGGGCAAGACGGGTAGTCATCCAAACCATGAACACTGTGATACCCCCCACTTCAGAGGGGTAGGGCAGTGGTCTCCGGGAAATCTGCCCGGGGTTTATTTCCTACAACCTACATGCGCAGGGAGCGTTGGACCACTGTCAAAATGCGTAGATTCACCATTTGGCACAGTGTACGAAACTACAATGCTATACCGTACAATGCCCCAAAAGTCATGTTGCAGGGCTCATCTCTTGACCACACCCCACACTCACAGAAAGTGGGAAAATGAGCAGGGCGGAGAGTGACCCCCCCCCCCCGCAGGGCCCATTATTTCAGGGTGTGTGTCTATTGTGGGAGGAGTCCCATAGCCATAGCGGCCTTTTTAAAGAGCGCTGGCAGCATGTCGAGTCGCAGTACGGGCCCTGGGCCTTTGCTACTTAGACTTGCAGGGCCCGAATGGTACTGGGGTACAAAGAAGGAGGACTTCCTGGAGGGCCAGTTGGCTTGTCCTGGGGACAAAGAAGCAAGACTGCCTGGGGCCAGTTTATTTCTCCTGCGGACAAAGAAGGAGGACTGCCTGGAGGGCCAGTTTACTTCTTGTGGGGACAGAAGGAGGATTTCCTGGAGGGCCAGTTTGCTTGTGGGGACAAAGAAGGAGAACGTCCTACCTCAATAGGGCAGGCACTTGGTTCAGGCTTTCCCGTACGCCAAAGATGCAGGCATGGCTCGTGCATGTCTGCTTTCCGATATCTCACAGTTCGCAACGTCTTTCCGGAATGCCGGCCATTTGCTGGTTCGACACATGCGCAGCGAGTCTTTGCGGAGGATGACATGATGAAATATTCAGGCTGGCATACTATTCCTTGAATTCTGCATGTTCACCATGTACCCCCCAGAAACTGAACCCTAAACTCGCCAAACTCCAAACCGTCAGCCCTCGATGGAACCCGTTCAAAACCCGAAACACCATGCGCCCCTTTGTAAACACACCTCCTTCAGAAGCCGGCCGAGAAGATCTACGGACTCCTCGAACACATCCATCCGCTGTCTGCGCATGGATTCGTTTGCAGAGGGACAGTTCTCAAAATCTCAAAAGGGGTCCTGGTTTTTTGGCGTACAACTAGGGCTGCGGGACTTTGGGATTAAACGCTTGAAGCCGGAGGAAACCTCCAGTGAGGTTAAAGACTACGTAGCCATTTAGCAGCTCCCACTTGGTACCCCAGCTGAGTTCCATTGCCTGTATACCTTTTTTCAAAGGGCCCTTACATGTTTGTTGATGTCTGAAACCACCCTGGCCCGTTCAAATCCATAATCCTGAGCCCCGGGCTCTCAACAACCAATCCAAAACACTCTCGCCATGCCTGACGGTCAATGTCCATAAACCATCCCCTGCAACCAACAGTCTACATCCCAAAGCTCAGCCTAGACTTTGTCAGCCCTGAACTCATACAGTAGGTCCTCTGAACTGATCTTGTGGGCTTTGGGAACCCATGGGTTCAGATAGAATCGCGCGAAGGAATGCAGAACACATTGAAGACCATTTGATTTTACTGCAACATGCTCGGGTGCCTACACATGCCCCTACGCATACTGGGGACATGAAAAATCCCCGAGTAAGCCTACACCTGGAACCTGTCGAGTGCCTCCAACTGTGGCAGGCTATAACCACCCTGAACCCTGAACTCCAAAGCCTCGTTCTGCTACACATGGAACCATGGGGCCCTAGCATGGGCCTCGGGGTCATTGCATACCTCTTCTATGCCCTGTCTTGCTGCTCAATCAAACCCATTCGCTGTCTCAAATTATGGTTCCATAGCTTGTACCTTAGATGAATCCTCCTCCGAAACTCCGAAACTTAAAGCCCTGCAACGCGCATGCATTCCAAAGCCCCGAAACCTACACCAAACTCAAAAAAAAAACATCGTTTTTTAATCTCAATGAACCCTCTTCACTTCTGCACTTCCGATCAAAGCAGGTCATGCTCATTCGGACTGTTCGTAATCACAAGATCCCACGCACATGAAGGTTGGGTCCCTGAACCCCCTGCTTTGGAAACAAACCTTGAACCTCAGTGCAAACTCTAGAGATGCCGCAGGCCGCCAATCCTAAATCCTGGGCACCAAGGCCCTAGTTGAACCCCCCAGCCCTACCCTCTAATCCCTACAGCTTCACGATACCCCAGAACCCTAAACCCTATAACCTCTAGACCCCTGGCCCCTGAACACCTGAGAGCCTGCGAGCGAGCCAGGAAAGGCGATCTTCTGTCAAGGCACAACACCTTCGTACTGGTGGTTAATTATATACTTATTGGAATATATTGGTGTTTAGGGTCTGTGGAGAATACTGGAATACATTGGGGCTTTATGGGTATAATGGAAAAGAGAATGGAAACTACTATAGTAGAATAAGCCTTGCCATCAGTGGATGCATCCCTCCAAAGAATGGGGGGATTAGGATGGGGGGTTGTAGGGATTATATTGGGGTTATACTATCCCCCAATAGTCGAGAATCAAATGAAAAAGAGAATGGAAAATGAAATGGAAACTGTGTATATAGAGATTATATTGGGGATAGAATAGGGGTTATCTAGGGATAATGCAACAGAAAATGGAAATGGGGTCCCTTCCTGACAGGTACTTCTTGTGGGAAGGTCTATACAGCTTTTCGGGGTGTATGGGGGGCCACGTTGAACTTCTCCTCAAAGAAGCTCCAAAATAAAAATGCCCAAGCAACTGATTGAGAAGTTGATTCTGAAGATCTGTGCGTCAGGGGTATCCGGCGTGAAGGGATGCTGCGTGTACAGTTTTCAGATTGTCGGCTTAGCGTTTGAAGCGTGTCCCGAAATACGTAATAAGTTGAAACCTGCCTGATGCACTGCCAACAAGCGTTTCGAACATAACATGCGAGCCAGGGGGCTTCAAAATGAGGGGTACTGTGCTGGCGGCACTTATGCAAGGAACTTTCCATTGGGGCATGCGTTTTCCCGAAAAAGCTCTTAAACTCTCTGAAGACGCGAAGGTGAAGAGGGTGTTCCTTTGTCAGAAAACTACGAAAAAACGCCTTGACTACCTTACGGCGGGTCGCCTTAGAGCTGGTTTGGGGGATTTCTGGCTATGGCGCTCGCAAATCTTCTGCCGCCGCTGCGTTGCGATCGCCACGGCCACCGCTTTCAGCAAGCTCTGGAGCCTGCACTATTGGAAAGTACTCTATGGTCTATGGCGCGCATCAATAAGAATGCTAACACTTCTCCGTCCACGAGCATGGATATCGCTATGCTTACGGGCTGAGGAGTTTCTAGGACAACGAAGCATCATGTTTGAGGACACAGGCAGGAGCTAGCAGGGCATTTCATTCGAAAGTTCCGTCCAGGGATGGTTTACTCCCTGGGCTTTGTAATGCTTCCAGACATAGGGAACAAAGCTTGTCAAGGGTCCCTGTATGGAGTACTCCCAAACCCTACATCCAGTAAGTTTGTCTTCACGAAAGCAAGTGCCGTTGCTACGCGTCACAAATGAAAGCCTGATGATCCTGATT
>CAJNIZ010013891.1:0-12610 GCA_905231905.1 Symbiodinium pilosum
CTGATTTGTGCAGGGAACAATCACATTTGCCATTTCTGCAATCATGGATGGCCTTAAGAAGCCAAGGGGGTAGTGCCCGTGTCCACGATCGACCTTACTTCCTTCCCACTGTCTTTTTGACTTTTTTACCCTCCTGGAGCTTGAAAAATGTTAGCAGTCATACGGATCGTGGGTGTCGGGTCACGAGCCTCCTCAGAACAAAGAACGTAGACACTGGGAGTGGCAGAAGTAAAAGGGAGATGTTCATTGCGCAGCTGGATGGCGCAAGCAAAGCAGCCCCCCCCGCGGCCAACATGGCGGCGGCACGATACTTGCCATTTCTGCAATCATGGATGGCCTGAAAAAGCGGGGGCAGCCTCCCCCAGTTGCAAACAAAATCAGCGGCACAGGCTTCCCTAGTGCAATCACAGCGTTCCCGTACTGCCATCAAGGTGACGACACGATACTTGTCATTTCTTGCAAGCATGGATGGCCTTGAAAAAGCAGGGGCGTTGGGGCGGGGGGGGGGGGGCCGGGGCAGCCATCCCCATTTGCAAACAAAATCAGCGGCACAGCCTCCCCGTAGTGCAAACACAGCCTCCCCTTACTGCCATCATGGTGACGATACGATGTTTGTCATTTCTTGCAATCATGGATGGCCTTAAACACACCCGGGGGTAGTACCCGTGTCCACGATCAACCTTACTTCCTTCTCACCTTTTTGCTTTCTGTGTCTATATTTCAAGCGGAAAGTTCCTTTTCGTACGGATTTTTTTTGATCTGCTTTCCTTCCTTCTTTCCTTCCTTCCATCCTTCCTGCACTCTTGCCTTTCTCTGTTCATACGCCAAGCGGAAAGTTTCTCTCTACTCCGGAAAAAGTTTTTTGTTACAATTTTTTGGATACGCATCCCCTCCAATGCCTCTTGCATTGCAAAGTCAGATCCCAAATGACGGTAAAACAAATTCGACAGATCTTGCACTGCCATGGGACCTGACAGTGACTTGCTTTGGAACATCTATCACAGTTGTCCTGGCTAGCACCCTACATTGAGGATGCCCAGGAAGCTCTTACTTCGGTTTAGGCTTGCGGCAGGGGGATGAAGGTTTCAGCGCTGCTTACTTCGATTTCCGCTGCTCAAGTTACATGCGTCTAGCTCGCGACATTTGCCGGCAGTTGTCGAAGAACGCAGCTTCCAAAAAGGGTTTGGGGCGCCGGGCAGGAGTGCCGGCAACTAGACAAGGAATCCCAGCGAGACCGAGGCTTTTGATCATCCCTACGTCTTTCCACCTCGGGCCTTCAAGACCAAAATCTGTTTCTGTAGACCCGCTTGAACCGTAAGCGCCTGGGCTTGACATTTTACGCCGTGGGTGATAGAGCCTAGAACTTGTTCAGCCCGATTTCGCCGTGGGCGCGGGCGTTGAGCTTGTAGTGCTGGAGTCTTCATGGACAGCTACAATGTTATAAGTAATTTCATTGTGAATGCTGAGGATGACGGCAGTTCGGGGGTTTGGGCAATTTCACATAACTGCATCTATATATATACATATGAGAGTCCTCATGAAAGCATGCCTCATCAAGAAATTCTGCCATCTAGTTGAGAGTGTTGGTTCTGGTAGCTAGAGTTCACATTCTAGGGCAGCGGAGCTCTGTATGATGGGCCACTTGCAGACGTGTCGCAGGCGACTCCCTCCATCAGAAATCACCTGCGGTACCTAAATCACATCTCCAGAAGCTCCTCAGACTTCTCTCCGGCGACTGGCACTTCCAGGTCAGCTGTTGGACTCTGCATATCCACCACCTTGTGCAAACAAAAAGTTGAGATCAGAGGGGAGGCGGCAGAATAGGGAGGCTGTTGCAACAGACAGCCATCACAGGGCGCTATCAAACAGGCGTCGAGCTCTTGGCTCCAAGAAGTTAGGACTTATGCTAGGTACTGCTGAGCTAAAAGCCTGACCCTGTAGCCCGGCCTCGCCATTTGACTCTGGCCTCATCTTGGTTCCAGATGTCCACGGTGTCCAGAACGTGTGACCTGGATCTCCAGCGGTTTGGCGTTTGGGCGTAATTTACCCCTCTTTAACGGCGATGAAGGGTGGGCGGGGGTGGGGGAGTGCCCCCAGAAAATGGATCGAGACCTATTCAAAAAACATGTTAGCGGGGTTGAGATCACTATCTCAGCACATCGCAGCGCTGCCAAGTGATGAAGGGTGCGAACATGCTTAAGGCTTCCGTTGCGTTTAGCGTCCAGAAACATGCCTTCCCAGACCTATTCTGGCAGTGTTCCAGAAATAGGCACGAACTCAAAAGAAAATTGGACAGGCCCACAGTGACCCCCCTTCGACGGACCTATTATGAAACAGCGAGAATGGTCCAATTCTGCCAGCATCTTCTTGCTTTCGAGAAGAAGCTTGATTTCGTCCTGTGTCCCCAAGCTACGCTATACGCTGAAATCTACACACCTCAGGTGCTTTTTCTCAAAAGCTGGCCCCAATGTACAACCGTCCAGGAAATGATGTATCCTTGTTGCAGGATGCCAATTATCGCTCAGGGTCCGGACGACCAGGTGAAACTCCACTGCCCAAGTCGAACGCGAGCAGCCAAAACCCTACAGCGAACTTGTGGACTTCTTGGATCTGCGAAATTTTCTCAAAATACCCAACTCACGAACGAACACATCAATGATAAAACACCACCTCGCTCTCAGCGTAGCAGAAGTCACCCTTGGAAAGGAGGCAAAATTTCCGCAAACTGCCCCTCTATTGAACGCCTGCCTGCATGGACTTGCTCTGCCGGTGCAGCGTCCGCAGCGTCCGCTTTCCTGGTTGAGGCCTGCTTTCCTCCCGACGGTCGGAAAAGGAAAATATCCAGGATGACCTTGCAAAAAGGCACCGCGGGTCGCATGTTTTTGACGATGCCATTTTTCAAGCCTTCAGGGCAGAATGAGACAGCTTTGTGCCCATGTGTCCTGACCACGTCTAGACTTCAACATCACGCTCACTCGGCTGCCGAGCTGTTCCACTGTCGGCAGCAAATCCCTCTAAACCAAAAGCTATGATAAAGTTGGGGTCCGCAAAAAAAGCCAAACAAAGAAAGATCTGAGAAAAGAATGCCAATCGTTTGACATAGCTGCAAGAGATGCAAGAGGCACCGCTGGCAGCAAGCTTGTGTCATCTGTTGCCTGCTGGGAGGCATTGCAGGGACCAGGGCTCCAAGCTACAGCCAGTGGTCTTCTCAAGCGTGACAAGAAGCCCTGCGTCAGCAACTGAGCTGCCGTAATATCAGGTAAATCTTGCACACTGATCTTTGGCAAAATGAGCAAGCCCTGCGCACCATGTCGTCCAACCGATGGTTGCTTGTCGACATATTTCACCCCAGATTTGAACTTAAGCCAGTCTGGTTCTTACTGACAGGGTGCAAATGGAAAAGGAGTACATCTTGGATTCTTGAACATGCTGGCACAGGAGCTGAAGCTGCAAACCCCAAATCCTGCATGAAGCGTAAACTTCAAACAGCCGCGGCCTGGAACACCCAGCGGAATGGAACAAAAAGCACCAGGGCGATGACCAGCATCAGCAATATCTGCAAACTTCAGCAGGATGTACACCAGGCTTTCAGTGATTTGGAAATGGCTCAGAATTTAGGAATTAGAGTCAAGGACTCGCGGTGCAAGATCAGATTTTCAGGTGAGGAACTTGTAATCTGTGAATCCTCAAAGCAGGAAACTTGAAATGCCGTGCCATTGCCTGCAGCAGAGTTAGAAGGACGCGGGAGATTTTGTGCACTAAAGGCATCATAGCTCTCCACATCATGGAGCAGATGCGCATCCTTGGTTGAGGGCTGAGGCGTCCGGGGAGTTGCAGGAGTCTTTAGCATTGATGGGAGCACTTCACGGGATCATAGATAACACACTCATCTCGCGCAGTGCCATCAACGTGCTCTCGTGAGCACGGGGCTGCCATGGCAAGCTGCACACACTGTTTGGACTCTTTGTTCTCCTTTCACATAGCGCCCTTCAGCCGTGATGGTGTGACTCAGCCATGAGATCATACATGAACGTGCAAAAGCAAGGCCCCCAAATGCTCCAAAAATACGTTTTTTCGTGCTTACGTGCTGCAAGAAATCATAACCCAAGAGGTCCACCAACGAGCCTGTCGGCCCCAAGCAAGCAAACCAACACCAGTCCGGGATCCACATGCTTTTTTAGTCCTGACGCCGATTTCCCAAAACCAGATCCGGAAAATTGAAGCCTAAAGCCGGGTCCCTTAGCTGTCGCAGGATCAAAGTATGGCTATAACACGCTCTCCCCGATGCCTTAGATCTATGGGACTGGAGGTAATGGGTGCAAGCTGCCAGGCAGGTTGTTGGAGTTTAGCAGGGGCTGGCTGATTCACAGAAGATCAGAACAATTTGGAAGATCATGCCCTTATATGGGTACAGTACACAATACCCAGCTCCTCTGCAATCGTGCTTGCATCCGAGCCGCATTGCGAGCTGGAGTAGGAAGACTTGAGAGAACAACATCGCGCCGCGCAGGAACCAAATCATGTAGTCCAGGCCAGTATGCTGTCCTGCAAATGTGGATCTTTACTGCCTGGAATTTAAGGTTCCGGCAATTTGGGCTTAGGGCTTTAGAGCTTACCGTAGTCCAACTGTCTAACCCTCAACCCTGACATTCTGCTTTTCCTTACATCAGAACATCAAGCAGCTCAAGCCCCCTGAGCAATTTAGGCTGTAGGGCGAAACCAACAGATGTATCCAAGTGACACTTCCACCAGGGATTGGAAATTAACTCAACTGTGCTCACCGCACTGCCCGTTTCTGCCTAAGTCTAACGAAGGGGATTGCAAGACTTTTAAAGGATTGCTGTCGCACTGTTTCGAATGCCGAACAGGGATACTCTGGGAAATTCCTGATCATGCTCACTGGAGTTTTTCTATAATCCTGGACAAGGAAATTTCCTGTTAGCCCTGAACCGCACACAGGAATCCGCTTGCCTACCATAAATGTCCTACTGTGGGGCCACATCATCTTGTGAAGCTCCCGCAACACTGCTCTACACCATCGGATTTCCATTTGCTGCAGGCAATGTCCTAAATACCTTCGCAAATTGGGCGGTGTGCACAGTGCGGGCATGTGGATATTATTTCATTGTGTGATAGTCTCGGAGTTTGTCGTTCTTGCGCGGCTCCGCTGAGGTCACTAGCAAAGCTGCTGCTAATTGCTTTCTTGACAGCTACTCCTTAGTTCTCACGGAGCTCAGAGGGGCGGGCAAGCATTCAAGCATGAGTCTCTTTGTAGGTGCCTGAACGTTGCAACATCTGCGTTCTGTCGGAGGCTACGCTGCAAAGCAACAACCCAGTGTACCTGCGGCCCACCAGGGAATGTAGTCAATAAGCCACGGGATGTTGCAGGCGCAGCAAGCATACAAGGCGTCAGTCAGTGGCAGGGTGCTCCCACCTCGTCACGCACAGTCTGGTAGGTTCGCAGATGAGGATCTACTACATGAGCAACATGTTAGCCTGGACGTGGCACCCGGTCCCTCTTTGATCGCTTCATGGTAGCAATTTCCAGTCATACGTCTCCATTATGTGCACCTGTCTGATACGTCTCATACCTCATCAAAGCAGAAAGACCGCCGCTTCAGGCATTGATCCAGCACAAGGGTTAAAGGGAACCGCAAGCTGAAAAGAAGGAAAATTAGTCCACCCATGAAACCTCAGAAACATTGTGCTCGGATCTGGCCTGCGCTCTTCAGCACCGCCGGGGACAAGTGCTCCCGTACCAAGGTATTGAACCTCGAGGCGTGCAAACACCGAGGAATCCTCCTTTTTTGATCCCAGACGCCATCCTTCTGCAACTTGCGGGTTCAGTAGTTTCAACTTCTTGCCTAAAGGCTTTGGGGAGGTCTACAAGGCTGGTCTGTTCATCCATGTCCAGCAGCCGATCCAGATGCGACCCGCCAACTTCTGGATCCGCAAACCACCTTGGGGCTCGTCTGCAATGTGCTATTCTGTCAGGAAGGTGTGCCAATAGCCTTCATGTAAATCAAATACGCTGTGGACTTCAACTACCTTCACTCCAAGCCAGGGATGTTCCGTGGATACCCTGCCATTTCATGCTGAAATATGACCAGCGAGAATCACACACACACACACACACTGACCCAGCTTGCCAGACAATCTGCCCGCCTCTAACCTTTCCATCCGTGCTTCACCACATGACGTCAATGATGTCAAGTAAGATGTGGAAATCGCGCTGCGCCTTAAACGCCTGAACATACCTGCGGCCAGCCTTGCGAGCATCCGATAAACCTCAGCTTCCATGATAACGCTCGTGTTATCTCACAGAGAAGGGTTACGTTCATCCTGCCAGAGCACATGGTTCCCCCAAGCATCCATGCTGCCCTTACATAATAGCGTTCGTGTGACAAGCACACTGTTTCCCAGAGCATCCATGCTGGCCAAAATATTAACATTGGTGTTGCCAGAGCATACGGTTTAGGGGCGGTTCTGTCGTTATTGGTTTCTTCGTTCGGGCTCCCGTTGTAGAGTAAGCCCGAAACCACTACTATAGTAAGAAACGTCGTTCTTCAGAGTTTTTGGCTACATCAAAAATGAAATATTCTTCAGGCTGAGACTTCGGAGTACTGTAAAGGACATTGCTTTCCCGCTGTCCTCGAGCCGCAAGAAACCTACGATCAATTAGGAACGTGATTCCTAGCAGAAATGGTGGTGGCAGTAGTAGAAGTTGTCAGTTGCTTTATTGTTCATGCTGCCCTGTCATTTGAACACTTTGGGCAGTTTATACAATTGTAGCATTCGATATTTGGACCCTGCACCTAGACACTGCAGAGTGCTGCGGGCTTTCTAGAGGCGTCGAGTTGATTCAAATACATAATATTCGGAAAAAGAAAGCACATCAAAGCCTGATGGACAAATTCTTAGTGCTGGTGCCTAGTGGTTCATTCTGAACACCATGAGTGTTGAGCTGAGCGAGTAACACACCTTTTCGGGGGTCCCACCTCAGTAATAAATCTTGAAACAGTGAAGGTTCGAAACCAAGGAATTCCAAGCCTCATAGGCATAAGCTGTAAATATTGTCAAGGGGCAAGCTCTCGATCACAAGAGAGTTTCTGGCCAGTCTGCGGATGGCGGTGACCATTCGTGCAGCAAAAGCATTTGACCTCAGAGGTAAGATTTGACGAGAAAACTCCTAAGTGCGTGAGGCCGGCAGATTTGTTCTTCGCTTCGAGGCATGCCAGCCATTGCATCATAACCCACTCAGGATCACAATCTCTCCCCGTCCAATTGCACAACTCAGCAGGAGGAGGTGGTACTTACAAATGCGGCGTCCGGACAAGTTGCACCTGGGCCACAGATTACGTAAATGACACAACTCCCTGCCTGAGAACCGCTGATTGGAGTGGTGTACGTTGTCTGCCTGAAACCTCAACCGCTCGCTATATCCGGTGGGCGGATCATACGGTACATTTGCTTGCCCGAGACCCCAACTGGCCGCTGCTTGAAGGCATGGATTTTACTCAGTTGCCCGCCTGAAGCCTCACAGACGGTACTGGTTAAGCCCAGATAGGCTTGGCACTGTCCTCTTTGCTGTCCTGTTGTGTCCTCTGGCAAGAACCATTTAGTTGTCCTGCTATCCGTGACTTGTCTTGTCCCACACCCTTTCCCGTTACCTGCGGGCCTTTCCATCTGACAACCCCACTGACACCTAGCTGACTTCTGATTAAGGAGCTGGGAATGAAGGAATGGAAAAGAAAATGGAATCTACAATAATGGTTTATATAGGGACTACTATACGGATCCATTCCTTCATTCCCAGCTAACCCGAGGTAAGCTAGTATGTTTCCGTTCACACTCAAGCAATCCTAAACCATGGCGTTCTCACATGGTGGTGCTTATAAGAGGAACATGAAGACATGAGAAGTTAAGACATGAGCACCAGTGCGCTACTTGGGGACACATGAGGTGGACTCACTGGACATGGTAGGCAGGGCATGCGTCCGTGAGCTATGAACTGCTAAGGTTCATTATCATTCAAACCCTATAGCACATAATGGTTTCCATCCTCTGGTCCATTCCTTTCCGCGGCTTTGTCATTCTAAATGCAAGAGAAGAGTCGAACATGGACACGGCCAGTGGAAGAGAAAATGCTAACTAGCAGAGTGACGGGAAAAGAATGGAAACACGATAGTACTGGAAAAGACCTCCCGCTTCCATTACACACACCAAATCGCGGGCGTCTCGAAGTCCAAAGCGATGGAGTCCTGCCTTCTATATTTCTGCTGCTTTCCTGCCAAGGAACTTCTAAAAACAACAACATACCTTCTGCTGTTGTTGAATATATATTATACATATCTCTGGGACGAACATGGGGGTGAGGCTTCTGACTTTGTTGGATGAACTCAAGGGCGTGTCGCAGGGAAGAATATGGAAGCTACTGAGAACGTGATCTTATCGTCGTCCGCTTCTTTCTTGTTTACAATGAGGAGGAAGGTGTAGTGCTATACATTTTGTGCAGCCTGGTCACGTCCTGCATACGAAATGTTTTAAGCTGCCCTGGCAGCTCTGCGAGCCTCAACATTCAAATTCGCTCTGTGCGGAAGGATTGCACATATGTGCAGGGGTCTTGCCCTTCAACTTGGCGCATGCTCGAACCGCAAAACCTTCCATGTGGCACTAGACTGGGACACGTCCGCACCAGCCCTGGTGCGGGCAGGGATGACTTGGGAAGTAGCGGGCAGCCTACTCCTTGTAGATGAGCAGCTCTTTCATGAACCCAAGGCCCATGTACACGAACGAAAAGAGGATCACGATCGTGAGAACCTCAGACACTTTCGAGCTGGCAACACGCTCCCTGATCCTACCAATCGCTGACGTTAGCAATTTACCTTCCAGTTGCTCTTGGCGGCCAAGAGCTGATTGTTGCGCATCACCAGAGTTGGGAGTTTCCCTTGAAAGGTCGGCTTACAATTGTTATATTGGGGTTATATAGGTGCCATATTAGGGTGTATGTTAGGGATAATGGAAAAGAAAATGGAACTACTATAGGGTAGCATGGCTGCGACCAGAACTGATGTTGAACCGTGAAAAGCTGGACTCAGCTTCTTCAACCCTTGATTTGACTCATCCCTTCCCAGGCAAAAAAAGCATTGGAGTTCTGTACTTATGTTGAAATACATATAGCACTCTACCTGCCTGTAGAATCCTGGAGGATTAGCAAGTTCCCTGCGGATGTGGGAGGATTTTTTCCACACAGCCCAATGTTTCACAACAACTTCATTGTAAATTCGAAGCGCTCTTCAGGTCAATGACTGTTTCCAAACTGAGGGAAGCGTCCATGGCAACCGCAAACATTGCAACCAGTAGTGTGTTCTAAACATTTAAGGTGATTCCAAGGGACGCTTCCATCATTGGCGCTTCGTTAACTGTAAAAACCTTACAACATCCTAGCGAAAGCTGAGCACCTGAGCAAGCACAAGTTTCGACATTTTTTGGCCAAGTTGAAGCCTTCACAAACCTTACAATAAGACCCTGTTCGTGTAATTGCCCTTAAACACCGCCATTTGGCTTGAGGTCATGTCATGTCACCAAACCTCTGCCAGAAATTTGGAAACCAATCTCAACTTCCATCACTCAACCTTGAAACCTGAATGGCCAAATTACATGCAAATGCCAAGCAGCAGAGTAGACAGAAAGCCGGATAAGTGACAGCGTATATTCAGAAGCACCTCATGCTATAGTAAACATACTTAGCCAGTGATGTAAGTAAGTCGCCTCTTTTTGGGCGCTCTAATGTGTTTGTTGACTTTGTTCCGCCTAGCATATAGGGTATCATGCAGGCAGTGAAGCTAATTGTGTAATCTTTGTGCACTCTTGTAGTGTGACGTTACAAATAGAGGTTGTTGTTCTGCTGCCGGCATTTGGCACGTCGCAACTGCTTGATAGACAAGGACACGAATCCTTGATCCCCGATTTGAACAGGGCACTGAACTTTCAACTCACTCACAAACACAGGAAACGCGCTTACGTTTTATGGAAGCGAGGATTCCCCAGTTGTTAGAAGGCTTCAACAAACGTAAGCTGCGGAACACGCTTGTGGGCCGCACCCCCTACTCCTCCACCTCCAACACACAACAATACTACTGCTAGTACCACTACCACTAGTCGTCCTCATAGTTATTACTATTACTACTACTATTACTGTTACAAGGATTGCGAATCGCCGCCCGTAGGCGAGTCCAGAATTAAGGCACATTGGTCCGGTGGATCTAGCTTAAGGGACCGGTACCTGCACCTGCGAGGTTGAGTCATGTGCGGAAGCTCTCCATTATGGCGTCCAGCTCCTCGTCATTTCCGCAACGTGGAGCCTGCGTGGCGGCATCACCGCGCCGATGGTGATGTGGTGGAGATGAGCTTGGACGGAGGGGATGGCGGGTACATCAACCCTCTGAAAAATGTACAGTGTCCCTTCAAGGTTGAAAGGCGCACTGAGGTTAACGTCGTTGAGGGTCAGCATCCTGTCACAGACCGCGAGTTGAGTTGCGCGAAAGTGCGCTGTGGGTGCTTCTCCCCTTGGAAGGGATACTACACTGGCGTCTCGGATCGGGGTCTCTCCTGGGGTGCGGGCGGGGGAGCGTTGCTGCCATGCCTGAAGCTGGCTTGAGCCAAAAGAACTGAGGCACTCCTTGTGGCACTCATGGCTGCTGGCTGCCGGTCGCCATGACGCTTCCCCTCTCTTTCACCTGTTTCAAGGCTGCTAGTCGCGGGCTCTTTTGCTCTTGCTATTACCATTGCTATTCCCGGGGTTGCGAATGTCGCTCGTAGGCGAGTCCAGTGTTGGAAGGCACTTTGGCCGAGGTCCGGTGGATCTACCCTAAGGGATCCGGCATCGGGCCTGCTACGGCCCTGGCCTTACTCGGCTGGGCAGGGACCAGTACCACTTGGAAGGGTGACGCCCCAGTGCGCCTGGACCCTACTCCTTCTCAGGAGAGGTTCCTACTCAATGCCAAGTGACGCGGGCATCAAGTGCGTACTCCCACCTCACCCACTGTGCATCCAGGTTGCCCCGAAGGGCCGCGACCACGACGCATAGGGGCAGCCCCGAAATGGTGGCGTCAGGTGAGCTCGGACGGAAGGTATGGCGGGTCGTTCACCCTCAGGAAAATGTATAGTGTGCCCTCAAGATTGAGGAGGGCTCTATCTGAACGCCTGAAAGGGTGAGCATCCTGTGGCAAACTGTGAGCTGGGTGGCGCGAAAGTGTGCGGCCCAAGCTTCCCCTCTTGGGAGTACTGCCCCGTTGTCGCGGAGCTCAGGTTCGCTTTGAAGGTTGGGGCGAGGTTGTGTACAAAAACCGCCGCTGGTTCGGAACTTGAGCTGGCACCCCCCCCTGCCTCTGACCCCCTTCCCCCTCCAAGCCGCTAATCTCCAACACAAAAACAGTAATTTTAGCAGAAAAGCTACACGGCCTTACCCCCCACGCCTTACCCCAGTCCAGTCCAAAAACCAAACGTCACCCATCCGTCGGGGTGGCCCCCCAGGTGGGGCACACTAGGTTGAGATTTGAAGGTCTGGTGAGCAAGCTGAAGTGTGTGTCCCGGAAGGGCCGCCCCAATACTGGTGCAGGTACTGAAGTTGGAGTAAGCCAGCTGCTTGGTAGAACAGCTGAAGCTGTCCTAATGCCATGGCCGTTTCCATGAGGTGCTTTGCCTCGGGGCACACCGTGCGGGTGATCCCCCAGATATCCTAAACCGAACTTTGAGCCGACATGCTTGCAAGGTCAGACTTAATATTACTATGACTATTGCTATTTGCTAATGCTCCTCCTCCTCCTCCTACTACTACTACTACTACGACGATGACGACTACTACGACTGCTACTGCTCCTAGGCACCCCCGCCCCCCCCCAAACGCGACATGCACGTGCTTGAGGCCCTGAATGTGCTGGCAGGTGCAATGAGTTTGAAAGCCAGTGAAATCGTGTATCCCGGCGTTTTTGGACACCGTCGTGCTGTCCAAAAACGCGGCGATGCAACATTTCGTCACAAACTCTTTCTCAAGCCAAGAGTCAACCTGAAACTGCACGGAAGCTTATAAAGTATTATCAAGCTTAACATGGCAAATATGCTCAACCACAAGCGACCCCACCCCAGAACACTTGTAGCTGCCTTGAAGCGAACAAGAGGCTGCTGCTGTGGTCATCATCACGCCATTAGCATAGCTATGCTATTGATGCGTCTGTTCACGTATGGGTATCATGATGCTCCTGTACTGACTATACTGTCACTAGTATCATGGTGATATTGTCTCTATTTGGGTTGAACTGTTATTTCATCATCATTGGCAGGTGCCCAGTGGGAAAAACCTATGATACCATTGTAGCATATCATTCTGCTTCTGCTCCTTGGGTTTTTTCCCCGCCAGGTAGCACCACCTCCTACTACTACTACTACTGCTGCTACTACTACTGCTACTGCTACTGCTACTGCTACTGCTACTAATACTACTACTACTACTACTGCTACTACTACTACTACTACTACTACTACTACGCGACTATGGCTGCTGCTACTGCTACTGCTACTGCTACTGCTACTGCTGCTGCTGCTGCTGCTG
>CAJNIZ010013891.1:12710-65597 GCA_905231905.1 Symbiodinium pilosum
TACTACTACTACTACTGCTGCTACTACTACTGCTACTGCTACTGCTACTGCTACTGCTACTAATACTACTACTACTACTACTGCTACTACTACTACTACTACTGCTACTGCTACTGCTACTGCTACTAATACCAATCATAATACTAATACGAATACGAATACGAATACTAATACTAATATTAATGCTAATGCTAATGCTAATGCTAATGCTAATACTACTACTGCTACAACTACAACTACAACTACAGACTTGTGCTTCACCACGTGGTAAAAAACTTCTCAAGTCAGCTGCACTTGCCATTTTTTCCCCGCACCCCAGGAAGCAAATGCACTGACCTTAGCATGTCAGAGCATATGCGCTGCGTGCAACTGGAGACCTAACTAAGCCACTCAGAAAGGTTAAGCATGTCGACTCCGGAGTGTCTCAAGAAAACAGGGCCAGTGCAGTTCAGTTACCAAGGTGCTCAGAATGAGGTTTGGACCTGCTCGGCAACCCTCAAGAGGAGCTCACTACGGACCCAGCAGAACCTGTCGACTTCTGATTTGAGGGCCCAAATCCGAAAGGCCAAACTTTGGTCAGTCCTTGACCTGCTGGAAGTAACTTGCTAACTGAGACTCATTCAGACGGACAGGAGCTCCACAACAAACATTCAAAGCATCATGCGTCCATGGATTCTTCGACATCCGGAACGCGTCCATGGAATTTTCGACATCCGACGCCAAGGTTGGAAAAGCAATGAGATTGCAGATCCCCGTAAGCAATCAACAGGAAGGCGTCAGCCTGGCTTACAGACGGTCTAGTCTAGCCTGATTTTCCATATCAAGGGAATCCGATTGCCTCACTCAAAAATGGCCGCCCATTGATGATCTGCTTGGCCAAAACAATGGCGACTCCGTAGGGTAGCAACTCCTTCTTGGCCTTGTTCGCCTTGACGACCCAGCGGACGGCCAGCACTTCCGACTTCATGGCATGCACCAAAGCCTTCTGCACCAACTAGTCGTTTGCCACGAAAGCTTTCTTGGCGGCCTGCCGGCAATGGTCTTGCAGCCCGTTTTCTCGATCAAGCTTGACAGGGACTCTGCGTCTGCGCTGTCCGACCGGAAGACCAGGATGACTTCTTGAGCTCGAACGGCACGGGGCAAGCGCTCCATCAGTTGGTGTAGATAGCTTTCCTGCAAACTTTTTTTGAGAGAAGGAAAGCTGATCAAACCCTGGATGATCTTTTGACCCTTGTACAGTCTTGGAAGTTTCTTGAAGAATCACATATACAAATACCTAGGGGTCGGAGTAGTGAACTACCCAGGCCTCCGCGCACGTTCAGCAACAGCAAGTTTGGAGGCAGCTTCTTATTTCCCCACGCCGACCCTGAAGCTCGGCTCGCGACGATCTCGCTTCCATTCCAGCAGACGGCGAACTTCACATTGCCGACAGTGACCGTGTTGTTCTTGTCATCCTTCGATGGCTCCCCTATCTTGTTGTTCTTCTCGTCATCCTCGCCCGACTCCGGTGTTGTTTTTTGAGGGATCCTCAGCGCCCTTGTCATCACCGGTCTTACGCTCCTTCTGTTGCTTGGATTCCTTCTTGTCGTATTTCGGGGTCTTGATAGAATGGGGCCTTGCAACCCAGGGAACTGGCATGTCTACGACACGTGACTTTGAATGAGCCGGCCCTGGCCTTGAAATACTTCTCCAAGGCACCTCGAAATTTCTTCTCGGGCGTGGGCTCCACTTTTGTATCGGGCGCTAATGCAAACTCTGAGCCAAAGCACAAGACGCGAGTAGAGGCAGCAGCAATTCCGACACGGTTTCTTGTCCTGACCCTTACCTCCAGGGAGCCGTCGCAGAAGCCTTTCTCGGGATTCATAACCGCGACACAGTTGGGCGCGTGCTTCTCCAAGGACCTGTAGTCGGCCAAGTATCGACTTCAACCACAGAACACGCCATAGACGTCAGCAGTCTCCAAACCTGCGCGCTTGAACCTAAGCACCCTAGCGGTGTGTTAGAATTATCTGCGCAAGAATGTTTTACACTTTCATGCGCCTGACACCTGCAAATTGGGAATCTCCAAGCTGTCATACCACAAGGCACTGGCATTGCCGATGATCTGCCCCTCCTACAAGTGAAAGCAGGAGGTTTCCTAAGCCTTGGCTGATCTACTCTAGCTGGGAACTGTCCTTTGAAGCTCTTGCAGGCCCATCTGCGTGCTTGCCATCTTCGGGCCAAAATCCGTCAACTGGGAATCTACCAGCCTCCTGCTCCTTCTGCGAGGCCCAGGACATCCAGATTGACTCCGTGCCTCCAATGGCCAACAACATTTCAGATAAGACGCACAAACAAATTGGCACACACTTTCCCCGAACACCTCCGGGATCAGTGGGCATGGGGACGTCCTTCGGGAAGCCCATGGCGCCAAAAACGCTGCGCCTCTTCTCCAAGAAGTTGTCCATGACTTCTGTCTCATCATCGGCAGCAAGCGCCTGCAAAGTTCGGAGCAACTGCAAGCAAGACAGGCAACCCTCTGGCATCAATTAAGCCCCAGCCTGATCATTGTCGAGGTTGGCATGGGAGTCAGAAGGCGCCTCTTTTTCGGTGACCTCCAGTTCGTCATCCCCTCGGCCTCTTGGTCTTCTTTGTCATCGACGCCGATGTCCTCCTCTGTTTGGCTGTCCTTGTCCGGAACTCTCTCATGCTGACTCCTGAAGCTGCACTTGGCGTTCTGCATCTTTGCCAAAGTTTTTCAACCGCAGCGGAGTGGCAGCCATTGATGACGCAGCGCGATGGAACTGACTCCCTCCTGGAGAGGAAGCTGCCCTGGGCTCTCACAACGTATGTTGGCGGCAAGCGTTGGCTTTGCGACGAACTGTGAGCGCACTGCACAATGTATGTCGACACCAACTGCGACTTCAGCTTCTGGTTCAACAGCGGCAACATATCTACATGCTTGCCCGCCGCAATGCAGTACTTCACATTCTCGACGTTGACGCAGTCTTTGGCCTCCCTTCCGAACCAGTCCAGGAAGTCGCTGAACACTTTGCTTTTGACGTCCGACAGTCCAAGATCACCAAGAGCTTCTCGTGAGGAGAAACATGCGCCCTGAGGTCCGCGAGGACGTTGTCCTGGCTGGTTGTGATTGAGACCTTTCCGACGTCCATGAAGGAAAACCCTGGCGCTTTCTCCCACACCGAGTCAACCGTCTCGGCCTCGTCGATGCAATCCTCCATGGCGCCGTCCGCGTCGTCCGCCTTCTCTTTGCTTGGCTTCGTCTCCAACTCCGACGCTGACCCTGATGCTGATGGGGCCGCTGCATCTGTTGTCCTGGATGGTTCCCCCCGAGGAAGCGCCTTCCTGGGCTTCAGAACTCATTCGGATCTAGAATTCAGGGTTGAGGTTCGGGTTTGGGCTCAACGCTTTCAACGCTTGAAGTCTAGGACGGGCAAGTGGCATGCTGACAGTACAAGCCACCCTGAACAAGCTGTATCACAAGCTGCACCGCAACAGCTGAGAATCAATTGCTCCAAGGCAGCCTTGGCCTTCAAGATGCCTGAGTCAGCCACTTCCGGGGTTCCTGTCAAAGTGACCCTGTTTTTGGAGCAGAAGGCTATCTTCCCGACGCCGGCGCTGCTCGTGAAATATTGCTCCAATCTGGAGACCACGTTTGCTCGGCTTGGCACCTTCAACGCCTTTCCATACTTCTTCACCATCAAAGCAATGAAATCCTGGCCCTGTGCAGTCAGGTCAAGTTGACATGCGTTGTAACACAGCTCCGGCACGGCGCATGCGCTAACTGTGGGGCTGCGGCCTGCTTCAGTGGGAGCATATGGTGTCCATGAAGTGCTGCTTGTTCGTTCTCTCACCACGGATATTCTGCTGGCTGTTACAAGAAGACACTCAACCGCTGTCATCCCGAACCTGCTTGCGCTCGAGAGGTCCAGAGCAGCGAGGGCGTATGCGTCGCTGAGCTTATGGTTGATGTCCGTGAAGAACTTGTTCTCGAATATTTTAGTTGGGCCTTGCGAACACCAGTCACATTCTGTGTCTGAAAATTCAATCAAGACACCTCCTTGGCTTTCCGCAAAGCGAACACCGCATGCTTGCCATTGTCCATCTTGGTGCGACCATCCTCTTGGCAAACATGATTGCAGACGCTGATGCTAGCAAAAATGCTCTGGCCCCAGGACCCACCAGTGATCTTTCCGTTGAGAACATCCACATAGGCAGGATCCTCTACGCAAGTGGGAAGCATGAAATCGGTAGCCGTCCGGTGCATACCTCTTCCGAACGCGAACAAGTGACCTCAGGGCGCCAACCACGTGAAGAAGACACTGACAAATCGTCGAGCAGCACCTGCGGCAATGACACTCATTTTTTTGTGAGAGTTCTTCGCAATGCACCTGGCCTTCTCGGTACGCAGCTTCTGGGGCGGTCTCAAAGTTCCAGCCGCCATCTTGCCTGCAGCAACCTGACCCTTGCTCGTCATTCAGCCTTACGCAAGTAACAACCACCAGGTACAAAGGATTCTCGCGCGTCTTGCGCCCAAAGGAGCTGCGACAATTCCAGCCACCCATGTTCAAGCGAGGAGCACACTTGCGTGGAAATTGCTTCAAACACCGGAAAGACATTGAAGCACTGATGAGCGTCAACTTCTGTGCTGCCACATCTATTCCAACACCAGCGACTGTGATGTATCATGCCCAGGCAAGAGCGTCAAAGCTGCTCGTGTGCTCATGCAGACTTCTACTCTAGCTACTGCATCCTAAATGTTTTGCATCCCAATCCCGCAGGAACACACGCTTGTGGCAAGCACAAAATTTGAGGAAAGTGCCCCTGGGTCGCTGTCTCAAAATCGTCCCCTGGCTCCTGTCTATTTAATCTACTGAGCAACCGGCCGCGCCGCAACGCCGGAAGGCACCCTTTTCATCGTCGTGCAAGGCCTCTGCTCCGGATCCTGCGTCAAGTCGCAAAAGTACCCACATTTCGTCCAAGGGGTGTGCTGTGATTCGATTTTACAGTCGCTCCATTAGTCCAGGGCATGCCCCATTGGTCCAAACGTGTGAGGCGTTCTTATTTACTTTAATAATCACCCCGTCAGTCCAGCGTACGCCTCATTAGTCCAAGAGGGGAAGCGTTCTGATTTGATTTATAAACCGTGTAATCACGCTATTCATCCAGGGCACGGCCCGGTAGTCCGAGGGTGTGAGGTGTTCAGATTTGAGTTCATAGTCGCCCCATTAGTCCAGGGTACGCCCCATTAGTCCCAGGGGCGTGAGGCGTTTTAGTTTGTTTGTATAGCCCCATTAGTCCGGGGTATGCCCCATTAGTCCAAGGGTACGGGTGTTCTGATTTGATTTTAGGGTCGCCTCATTAGTCCAGGGTACGCCCCAGTAATCCAGAGTAATGTGCAATCTTGTTGCCAGTGTACTTCGCTCTGGCACGCTGCCTGCGCCTGCCATGCTTGCGGCGCACCTTGACAACTGGCTTCTTGTTTGCTGCACGCCAGGCCTGAGCTTCCTTCAGCTTGCTCTTCTAACCTTGGAATATTTGAGCAGCGTGCGTCCCGCAGGTTTCCTGGCGGTGTGCAGTTTTGCTGCAAATGCGGCCACGGTAAGGCTGCTGCTTGTTTTTGCAATGCCCCGTAACCAGACCGCGCGCACCGTCTGTAGCCCAGAATGGCTCCCAGGCTCCCAAATAAAAAATTCTAACAACAAGTAGCTTGCCGCTCCCCAGCTCAGGCACGCCCGTCTCGACAAATGCTGGTGGCCGCAATATTTTTGAGTATGCGAGTACACAAAAATTGTAATTACCATGACGACGATGACGACGATGACGACCACGACGAATACTACTACTACTACTACTACTACTAGTACTAGTACTAGTACTAGTACTACTGGGAGGTACATACCTCGGTTTGGCCACGGGCCGGCACAACGATTTTGGCGATAAATTCAGCGTTTCAAGAAAATTCACGGTTCTGGAACCCAGAGAAATTAACCTTCGACTGCTCAAAAATCCGGACTTTTGGAGAGGCTCTAGGCGCATTGGGGATTGTAAAAGGGCCCCTGCAGCTCCATGCTTTCATTTCCTTTCATTTCGGATTTTGTCGTGTACTCGCGACATGCACAAAACACTGGCCAGCGTGGGATGATGCACAACTCATCAATTTTTTGTGTAACACACCGAAACACCAACACCGCTTACATCGACTTACCACCGATGAAATTGCACAATTAAATCGCAGAGGATATCACATCCTTCAAAGCATTCAATCGGGGTGCAAGCAATAAGTTTGAAGTGTCGCGGGCAGACATCTCCAGCGCAAGCGGCCGCGATACCAACGTCCAAGCACAGCAAGCAACCCGACAAGTTTTTTTGACAAGACGCCAACACGGGAAACTTGACACTCAAAATCGTGACATGCTCAAAAACATCAGCCAGTGTGGGACAAAGTGCGCACCTGGCAGGACCCTGGTAAAAAATGGAGGCGCAAAACTGCGGCTTGAATGCAGCCCCCCCCCCCCCAGGCCCGACTGCAGTAATGGCCCGCCACGTATCCGGGAATGCTGAGGAGGAGCTCGTAACTCTTGATATACTGAGTTTTCCTGCTACTATCACTACTACTACTACTACTACTACAGCAACTACTACTGTTATTATTAGTAAAAGTACTACTGCTAGCCCCCTCCTACCCCTTCTCCCCCCGCTGCTGTTAAGTTCGACGCTGTTCACACTGGCATGGGCGATGGAGAGCAGGATCCAGCAACAGCACCTCAGACAAGGTGCGTTTGAGAACTACGGACTTAGGGAAATCTTCGCTGCCCAACACTGAGACAAGGGATTCCTGTATCAAGACTTTGGGGTTGATGCTGTGCATGAATCTAGCCCTCAAGACGACGGCTTGTTGCTGAGAGAACTGCTGCCCACACCAGAACGTTTGACAGGCCGGACCAACATGCCATATCCAGATGAAAGCAATCAATTTGTTACGTGACCTCGCGCACAAAGACCAAAGTCCAAGACTGCCCCGCAGGCATAGCATCTGAGTCCCAGCAATCTTTATGCCCAAAAGCACAAGTAGTCAATGGACCTTTTTGGAACCGTGAAATCCGAAGTCAACATACACGTGGCAGGAAAATGTCAATAGTTGAACCCTCCCCGTAAGCATGGCGCTGCATGAGCATCACACTCGCCATCTTCACCTTGCTTGCTTCGTCAACTCGCATTCATGCACACAGCAAGTTTCTGCTACTTTTCTTAAGGGAGCCCCCCCCCGTTTTTGGCAGAGTGGCCGGATACTTTTGACGTATGACAGGGAACCTCAAGCAAAACAGCAGAGGGGCCGAGTTTGTCCGGTCAATGCATCTGGAAATGTTGGTTTAGGGCGTAGGAATTCAGCGTTAAGGATAAGAGTGCAGCCTTTGCAGAGGCAAAGCCAACCGACCGGGCAAGCCAGTACTACGGGCAGCCACCCACCTCCCAAATCCCAAACTCTAAATGGTAGTTTCCCTAAATAGGGGGACCCCAATATAGACCCCAATATACAAAAGTCCTGATTTTGGGGATCCTTAGGCACCCCTAACTATGGGAAACCTCTCATGAAGTTGCAAAACCAGTTGCTGGCACCAGCTGTATGGGCTTGTTCCCTTCACGCATGAAGGTTGCGAGCTCATCATCTTTTCCTTCTAGCCGGAGATCCTAATTGACGATGTTTGTGCCACACTGGTGTGGGAAATTAGGATGAATTTGCTGATAAGTATTGTCAACTTGGTCCCTTAAATCCAAGTGTCCTGATTTGGGGTCCAGGAGCAGGATTGATGTGCTAAACCTTCTACCGTGACGGTGCATGCACAAGGTCCCGTTGCAAAGATCCAAGGGAGGAGACTCCCGTAACAATCCCTTCACAAGCCCCGGCATGCTCTGGTTTCCCCTGTGCTGGTTTCAAGGTTTAGTGATGTCCCTTTTGTCTGGCTGGCTTGGCAGTTTAATCATATATGGGTCGAGGGGCCACGGAGGTTTGTTTGTTTGTTTGGGGTGTTGCAGGTGTGGCAGGCTGTGTGGGGTTGGGGCATCTTTGAGAACGGGACCTGCGGAGCTGACAAACTTTTAGGAACTCGCGAAATCCGCAGGCCTAGTTGGTCGATCTTGTTTTTGGGAGGCATACAGTCGTGCGGAAAAAGGGCTGCCAAAATGTCTTGGGTTGAGCTGTTCGGAATATGAAGTTGAGCTTGGGATGTTCAGGGCTGGAGACATTGGAGGCTCAGATCTGTCGAGACTATTTAGGGTTGGCGGTCATAGGGCTTGGCAGGTATTGCGGCAACAAGGGCTTATCACTTTGAAGACTTCCATGCTTTGCAGAGCCGATGCGTTTCTTTTTTGAAAGTTCCTGATCCCTGAAGTTTTTGACTTGCAGCCTTTGGCCATGTGGGGTAGGGTTGCTCAGCTGTGGGCTCTGGACCTTTGAAGGGTTTTGGCTGTGTTGTTATAGACTCCGCGGCTTTCGTGGTCGTCCCTTTGTTTCTTCCGTGTGCACCTGGACTTGGTTTCTCTGGTCCTTTCAGTCGCTTTCGTTTTTCCCGTTTGGGTTCTTGAGCCACCTCTCTGTCTCTGCCCCACTCTTTTAGTTTCCCAACCTCACCACCTTTACCTCTGAAGCTCTAATCTTTTGCCCGAGCTGAAGGCTTCACGGTCTCTACGTGATGGTCTTTCCGTTCGAGTCCGCAGGCGGTCACGACGGCCATGACGTGTCTTCAGGTGTCGGAGGCCTGTCAAAGTTACAGGGATGGAGCGGGTCTCAGTCACCCTCCCGATGACTCTTCTGGCTCTGCAACCCTGGTATCATTGTGTAGTTTTGTGTGCTATCTCCATGTTGTGTCTTCTCCTCATCGTTTCCAGCCAGAGCATCTTGATTTCCGTCATGCCTGGTACGGTGTCGGGGTGCATGGCTCCTCACCGGTTCTCCCTTTCTCTCTCTCTCTCTCCCTCCTCTTCCCGTCAGGATGAATTGGGCTCCTTCTGCTCCCGCTGTTTGCTTCATCTCTTTCTTGTTCCGCTCTCTTTTCCTTTCTTTGCGGCTCCTGCGGCTAGGCCCTTGGAAGTTTGCACCCCTTTCTCCTTCGACATTCTCTTCTCCGTTCGTTCTTGCTTCGCTCCGCCCTCTTCCTCCTTTCCTCCCACTCATTTCGCAAGCTAATGGCTGGCAGAAGGCCAATGTCACATGCTTTGCCCCCGACACGAAATGCAAAATGAAAGCCTGCCATGTTGTACAATCACGTTCACATCTTCCACATGCACAGTGCGCTTTGAGGTCAGCAACTAGCTGCAAGAAGCCGTCGGCATATCGTGCCAAACACAAACATGCATACCAAAGCAAGGGTCCTCCTTTTGCATCAGAATCCTGACTGTAGGATAAGGACTCCGAAGCGCTTTTGAATCCAATACGCCCTGGATGCGTTTAAGCGCCAAGTTTTGACCGCGGCACGCGCACCAAAGCCTGCCAGCCCAACGCGGTGACCACAGAACGGTGAGGGCATCCGACTTTTGGAGGAAAGCGGCCAATCCTTATAGTAAGGTTCAGGCATCAGCCACTATGTGCAGGTATGGAAACTTAACAAGCAAGATACTGGCCCAGAAATCACTCAACCTGAAACCTGAGACGACCCGCCCTAACTACCCCACAATGTCATGCTGGAAGTGCGGGCTCAACCTTAGAATGCAAAAGAGTTCAGCCTGTAGTAACTGTAGTATACTGGGAACCTGAACGTAGGGACCCGAAGAATGTCAATGTAGGGGAGCTACCCAAATCTACATCCAGGCACCCCAATGCCACGCTGCTTCAGCTCCTCGTCATGCTGCGCAATGCACAGCTTGTCCAGGAAGACAATTCTCCTGCAAATGTCTCTGGTCCAGGCCTCACTCTTCGTATGCCTTGCTGAACATCTACACAAAGTGGCAACCTGAAGCCTGTCGATCATGTCTTCACTACTTGCTCCTCCTGATAATATGAATACCGGCTTCTGCAAAGAACGTGGACGGCCAAGCAAAACAAGAAAGCATGAACATGCCAAGCACCGTACAGCATCCTAACTACATTTTTTCGGCTTTGCACGAACTCCTGTTTTGGGCCTGCTGAAAACGCCTGCAATGGCGAGAGCCACTGATTTGGCGAACGCCCCTTTTGCGAGTCTGCGAAGATGGGGGCACCCTTCAGGACATGTGGACCCTAAAACGAGGTCCCTGGTGACTGGTCTGCACGTGTAATTTTAGGCATTTCCCGTGTCGCCGCACGTCTTTTGTAAAACTCTTTGGCAAGATTTATGCCAAAAGCAGCCCCAGGCCCCAATGCACGGGCCAAAGTAATCAGAATAACATGGTTTTAGGGCTACCTTATTACTCCGGAATAATACGTAATGCAGGAGTTGCAGCTGCATACCACGGCTAGTCATTCAGACTTCTAACGCAAAGCCATACAAGCGGAACCTGCGACCCTACACCATGCCTTGTGCAGAAAAGCGAGCGGATTCTCTGCCAGAAGCAGAAGAAAATGAAAAAAGTTGCATAGCCAAAGAAGATGGAGGACCAATGATTGATTCTGACACCTTGGCAGGCTCACGCACACTCCACTAATTAATCGCTCTAGCATACATTCGTGTCAGATTTAGATTTAAGGGCTAGTAGGACTTGTGGTTAGGTTGGGGAAGGTCATTGTAATCTGCTAATGAACTACACACCCTCAATCCACAGCCCTCAAACCGCAAACCATAAACCAAGCTAATGGTTGACTCAAAGCACGAGCCCTCGCCTAAGTCAAAGGGGGTAAAGGGCCACCGACATGAAGTCGATCATTTTTTTAGCGGCATTGGCCGCCTCCAAGCAATATTGGGGAGAGGGTTTAGGATCTCATGTGGTGAATGTGATTTCGGATTAGGGCTTGGGATTGTTGATTCAGGCTAGGGATTTAGGACGAGGTGTTGCGGTTATAAGGCCAAACACCTCCACCTGGCAGCAACGCAGGACGTAACTTGCCGCCTCGAAGAAATGGGCGTTCCAAACAACAGTGGTCCTATGAGGGCACCTATGTGTGTGGGATGGTGCACGGGCGACTCTGCATTTTGACAATTTCCAACTTGCAGCTTGGATGCTATAAATCCGAAAGATGCCAACTGCGCAACTGACGAGCAAGGTTGCCATCACGGCCGCACGGAGGTTGAAAATCCACATTATGGTAACCACCTCAGAGGTCTGTGTGCAAAACAGCGAAGGTCTCCAGAAGAGAACAAGTGGCTGCAAACGTCTAAGTCTTCGTTCTTTTGGACTTGCGGTTGGGAAGGTTGCAGGTTAGGATACTGGTAAGCAAATGTAGGTTGTTCAGAGCTCTCACCATTTTTTTGCATTCTGGGATAAGGAGGAAGTGGATTGCTTCACCAGGGAGATGGCAGACTACCCATGCGGAAGCTTCCATGCGTTAGGCTTTGTATGGCTCTCAAGACTCTTAGTTTCAAGATGGCTTGCTAGACTGATGACGCGCGTTCGACGGCTTTCATGAACTGCAACTGCGGAAGCCCAAATGGTGTATCATCAGGTAGGAACAGCTGTAATAGCCTCGCCAAACAGCATATGCATGTACCTAGATACTCCAGTAGCTATCTTGTTCGGAACCCTTTCTGCCGAGGTCATAACGGGTTCATAGGAAAGTTACCAAGCAATAGCTTCCATGCGGGCTTGAGACAAGAGCTTTCTACAAAAGAACCCGAATTCAAGATTCATGAGTAGTACCAGTGAGGTGCCAGTTACTCTTGCTACAACCTTTGGGAAACAGCCTGAACCCCAATCCTGCACAAACCCTGCAAGCTTATGACTCCAGCTCTAAGCAGCTGTCCATGCGAGCGTGCCTTCAGGAATCTGTTTGTGGCCCAATCATGGCTAAGGAAGTTGTGTATCCTCAGTGATTTTTCTCAACACGTTCAGTCGATGTTTCTACTCTAGGCCTTGTGGTATTCAAGAGTTTTGGTGCGGAGGCTCTTTGTCTTGAGTGCCGATCTGGCAATTGTTCAATCCTTGCTGTCCAACAAACATCAACCCCATCAACCAAAACTGCCAGGGCATGCACCTTCCTGTCAAACTGGCTGGTAGGAGCGTCGCAGAAGGTTAATGTAAGGGCCTGAATCATCAGGATCGGAATTCAGGCATATCATACTACTGAGAACTGCAAGTACGGCGGCAGTCTTCCTCAGGATAAAATCTACTATGTTAGTTTCCATGTTCTTTTCCATTTTCCCTATATAACCGTAATCTACTATAGTAGTTTGCATCTTCATTTGGGTTTACTTGGTCATGTTACTTGAGCGACACCAGACAGGCCTAAGGGCTCCTCGGGCTATCCTGTATCATATATAGTTTTTCCCCGAAAGGAAGCCATTTTGCGCTCATTGAGTGCCCCATACAGTTTCGTGGACCCCTCTGGTCTAGCGCATGCTGCGCCGGAGACAAATTTTTGATGATCTGCTTGTATGAAGGTATGAAAGGTATGACAGCAGTTGTCTTGAGGGCTACTTGTACGCTTCACCGATTTTGCCCAGTCTTCTGGCAAGGTCTTCCAGGTCGGCTTAGTGTTTAGCGCACTTTGCCATCTGCTCCATAGCAGCCATATTCGAACTTTAACCGGATACCGTCCAAAGAACGGTAGGCTACAGTACTCTGTTGGAGGTCTTCATTGGACACTGAAGGATGAGCCAGTGCTGAACCTGTACAGTGTATAGCTTCGCACATGTAGCCATCATCAGTCTCTTGTCCACATCTTCAAGCCCTGCCTTACAGCAACTCACATGTCCGGAGGGCTTAAATTTCGAAAGTTTATGCTATTGAGCCAGTTTGATCGCCTCTCCATCTGTCTTGGCTACATGTATTGCCACTCTCCTACAGCTGGTCACAAGAACCAGCACTAATATTCAAGAAGTTTCCAGATAACTTACACCTGTACCTCAAAACCGAAACCCGAATTCACCCATGCTCTCAGGCCAAGCCTCTTCTCAGTCTTTTGGCTGAGATGATAATTTTTGGGATCGATGTTGAACCTGATTTGCCCCTACAATTTTCCTCAGGTTCAGGGTTTAAAGGAGGGCTTGAGGAAGTTTAGCAGTTCAGTCTTCGGCCTTCTGCTCAAAACCTGCCCAACCCAAAACACAAAGAAGAATGAACTTCTCGAAGGTGCATTCCATCGTCGGGCTTTTTGAAGTGGTGACCCCAACCCGCCAAGCAAACATCGAGCGGAACACCTCGCAGCAGCCTCACATCCAGATTAGTGGAGCTGTGGGCTTTTGTGGGTTGGAGTTTAGAGTCGTGAGACTTGGAGCCTCGCAATTCGAACACGGGTTATGTTCTTGGCCGTCGTGTTCGTCAAACACATAATAAAGCAGCACCACCACATTGTTTGGACAGCAAACTCTCACTCATCAAAAGAGTGACCTCCAAGAAACTGAAAGCTCGTTCGAAAGGTTCTGGCAATGTTCAATCCACACGTCATGATAGCATCCTGCCTCTAGCCTTATAAGAATCTCTGCGTGCTACGCCTTGTCCATCACATTTGAGTTTCCTACCCCCAATTCCTAAATAATGGTTTGCATTTTTTATTGTTTTGGTTTTGCACTTTTTGTTGCCTTTCATTTTTCATCGTTTTGGTTTCGCATTTTTTGTTGTCTTTCATCTTTTATCGTTTTGCTTTTTCATGTTGTTTTTGCATTCAGTTTTGCTTTGCATTTTTTTTTGTCGTTTTGCCTTTGCATTTTGTTTGCATTCATATTTTGCTTTGCGTTTTTTTATCGTTCCTATTGTGCGTTGTTTTTTGCTTTGCATTTTCTTTGCATTTACTTTTTTGGCTCCTTCAGGATGGCCTTATATGCATCAGGTGTGGGTTATGTTGTCAGTGTTCCTTCTTGCTCTTAGGTCATGCAGCACCAGCGTGACACAGTAGGCAGCAGCTAACGGACACAACAGCTGCAATTCCATCAGTAACGGACATTCGTTTCCTGCTCGCACCGTTCTCTCTCCAGCCAGGGCCTAGGGCCAGATAGGCCCCTGCCTCGGTCTTGTTAGGGGGGCCGAAGCCCAGGGTCCAGTGTAGGCCCTGGGCCTACTACCCAAGCCTGCTGGGCCGGGAGCTTGGGATCTGGGGCCAAGCCCCAAATGATGAAAAATCGTTAAAAAGATAAAAAGTCGCGAGTAACATAACACAAAATGCAAAAATGCAAAAACATGCAAAGCCGCGAGCAAACAATGACAAATGCAAAACATACCCAAAATGCAGCACAAATGCGAACAAAAATGCAAAACATGCAAATGCTCCAGGCGGGTGCTAATTTTTCATCTCCGCAACAAAGGTCCGCTCCGGGCCCCGGCCCCCGGCCCCCCGGACCCTGCCCCTTCGGCTTATGAAAGCACAAGCACATCACAACCGCAACGGCAGCAGCACTCAAAAATAAGGACAAGACGTAATCAAATCCTTGGCGAAGAAGCCCTTGCAGAGAATGACGCTGGAAGCAGGCCACGTTCTGTCTCTCTCTCTATCTGTGTCTGTCTGTCTGTCTGTCTGTCTGTCTGTGTCTGTCTCTCTACCCAAGAAGGCAACACCAATAGCCGACGAGTAATACAGCAAAGACCACACCACATCATTCAATAAAAGAAGAAATGCTGCAAAACCGGAACGACGAAACAGGCGAAGGAAATACAACTGCCAACAAATGCATGAGCACAACGATAAACAATGCAAAGCAAAAATGAACGGCAACAACAAACATGCAAAACCAAAACGATAAAACATGAAAGGCAACAAAACATGCAACACCAAAACGATTAAAAATGAAAGGCAACAAAAATTGCAAAACCAAAAGGATAAAACAATGATAATAAAATGATACAAGAAATGCTCAAGAGCCTTCCAGTGCGTGGCCCAGAGATTCTTATAACCCTAGCCCGTTAGGGTGGCAACAGTTCAGGGTTCTGGGCTCATGTGCCCAGAAAGCATGGCAACTAAACCCCCCAGCCTGTAAGCTTCCAGATTCAACATAATCTGACGTTCAGTTGACTGTAGGTTTGAAGCTTTCAGGTGTCGTGTCCCATCTTGCCTCCAGTGAGCCAACTCTCCAGGCTGGCACAGACCGCAACTGCAGCCTGTACTCCACTCCCCCTCATATTAAACCACCCCCACCCCTCCCCCACCAAAAAAAGATATTACCAATAAGATTAGGATATACTTATATATATATATATAGAGGGAGTACTTACTGTTAGGGGGGTGGGGGGATTTCATATTGGGCGAGGGGAGTGGGCCTTGGACCGACGTTTTCGGGTGTTTTCCTAGCGGACAGGCATCTGGCGGCGCGACTCGGACTTGCGCCTTTCAGAGAGAGAGAGAGAGAGAGAGAGAGGGGATATACGGGGATATATTGGGATAATGGAAAAGAAAATGGAAGCTACTAACATGGGGATAACGGAAAAGAAAATGGAAACGACTATTTAGTATACTGGGGCTATATTGGAGACAGAGAGAGAGAGAGAGAGAGACCGCGTCGAGTCATCTCGCGCCCAAGACCGATTTGCGAACGTAAGCGCACATCTTTTCCACGTGTTTCGAGTTGGAGACACCAGCATCAGCAGAACAAGTGCCGGCGGTACCAATAGGGCTGACACGCTCAACTTCACCTGGAGCAGCTCGTATCAGCAGCTTCCAGATCATTCCAAGAGTGCTGGACTTGCGGCAAAAAGTGACCAGGCGATCTACAGGCTTGCCCATTAACAAGAACAGCACGAAATAGAAGAATTGCGGCTATCACATCTGCACATGCTCCAACGCTGCAACAGAATTCTATTCACAGCCAGGCCGCTCTGAATCTATATCGCTTTGCAATGAAGTCCCACCTGGTTGCTCTAGGCACATGAAATGCAAATTGCACCTTAAACTTAAATGGAACCATTGGTAAGGGAACGACTCTAGCAACCAAAAAGAAGAAAGCAGGAGTGTCTCAAAAACAGTGGCCCTGTAAACGGCCCTGATACTCTGTATGGATCATCATGTTTTGGAGCATGGGGGACCTACAATTCGGAGAATAGTAACCACCTCCTGCTCATGGTAAGATCCTCCACTTGACCCCCGCCAACGCCAAGATGTTGCGGACGTGAAGTACTATAATCTAATATTCGGTGTTTGGAGCCTGTCATTTGTAAATGGGTGTATTCCTCATATGAACGAAGCCCAAGCGGCGCTTCCAGCTGCCGATATCCGAGAGTGGCACCGATGCTGTCATGGCTGGTGCGTAGGTCACCAAGATGGCCAAACAGAACTACGCAGGTAGGCATTTTGGCAAATTTTGGGTGCCTTTTCTACTCGAACATCTTGGGTCCCTGACACCCTGGTACAGTCTCAAGTAAGCCTTGAAGCACAGAACCTCAAAATGCTGGCAATCACTATCACTGACACTGCTATCACGTACTAACTACCGCTCCCAAATAACCCTCCTCCCATAGTACATATTGCTCGACCATACGCTCTTGTGGTATCATGTTTTGAAGATTTGGTATCAGGGAGGTGGGGGTTCTTGAGAGGGGGCTGCAGGCCTGGACGGGCCGCAAAGGCTCAAATCGACCTTTTGAAGGCAACCTACCCTGGTCGATGTTTGTAGGTACATTGTGAAAAGCCGGGTTTTGCGCCCTAGCCATCGCAACTAGAGGGATCCTAGCTTGATTCCGGCTTCAATGTTTTCCCATCAAAAACTTCGGTTTCAATCATTGGCCGGTTTGGGAAGAATATCCCGCAAAACTGCTGGAACTTACGTTCTGTTCTGATCAGTGTGGGGGCTCTGAGTTGTGCGAAGTTTGGTGGAAAGTATTCAGCATCGCAAAAATGATTCGGGAGCGATGCTTTGCGCTAAGGTCTGAATGCTGCGCCTACAAAAACTACCAAGCCAGGCAAGCCTGGAGGCTAAGCTGAGGGGCGAGTGTGAGCTCTGCTACCATTCTGCGGCAGCCGCCTGAGTTGCAGCATTGGATGTTGAGTGCTAATTTATTGTCAATTTTTGGCTCAAGTGCCTAGTTGCTTGTCTGGGTGCGCCAATTGTGCGGGGTAGTCTGCGGTAGAGTAGTTACCATTTGGTAGTTCTCTGCGGTCGTTTGCCGCGCGCGGAGTAAGGGACTGCGTGCGAGAACTGTGCCCAGCGAAGGCAGAACAAGGGCTGTCAGTGATTGGCTAGGACCAAGCCCGGCACAGGGAGCGGGGCCAGCGGTAGCGGTGGCGGTGAAGTGGCAGCAGGAGGAGTGAAAGGCCACAAGGCATCAACAACCGTGGTCTCGTTCTCATCGAATCTGAAGCCCTGTACATTGCTGCCAAAGAAACATGTTGATGTTGCAATAAGTTGTACAAGGCGGCAGAATTCCGTGCTGGTGAATCAGCGTTTGCCTCCGGCACGCGTTGCAGTCCACATTTGCAACATTGCTAAGAGCCGATCTCTGTCCCTTTGCAGTTTGGCCGCTGCTCTCTGCACCAACTTCACGCCCTCCTTACCACGCGGGCACAGTCCTGGTTCACTGGCTAGCGTTAACACTTTTCGTTCCCACTTTCTCCGTTGAAACTGATTGCTACAGGGCGGGTACTTGGGCAAGCATTCTGCCGGGTTGAAATCTGCTCCTTTTCTGGGTGCGCAAGCAAATGGACATGAAGGGGAATCACTTTCCTCCCATGCTGCTGAGATAGTCGAGTTTGATGCCCATTCTGGGAATCCATGATGGGAAAAACAGCTTTCCATGGCCTTCGGCCCGGAAGAGCTGTACATTACAGGCTGTGGCTTTCTGTGGGTCTGAGCTTCCCAGGAAGCGAAACTACAAAACTTTTTAGTGCTCAAGTCTGACCCCAATGTGTTGTTGTGAAGGAACTTAATTTTAAGTTACAATACTGGAGAAACCCTATTAACTACTACATATACTCATTATGGTAACTTACGTTGAGTTGAGGTCCTTAACAGCAACCAAGATTAAAGCCACAAGTTACAATCCCGCAGCCATCCCAACGCTCGAATGACGTTGACAAAGCAGCACCGGCATGCTGACCTTTTTTGTGTGGCCTTGCTTTGCGAATCTCGTATGACCTGGTTTCTTTAAAATCTCCAATTGGACACTCTATACAGACACTGACCACCATTCCCAAAGAAGCTTATACATATACGCTCACCAAGAACAGTTATTCACAAGCACTTTCCAGGAGCTACCTTTTGCATTTCTGCCCCNNCCCCCCCCCCCCCGCCCCCCATATGGACACCCCATACATGCAGTCACCGCTATTTCTAAAGAACCCTTGCACACCCACCAAGAACACCCTAGAGCAAAGTTCATACCTGTAGCTGCTGCCTGGAAGACCACATGAACTTTCCGGCTCATGCAGGGATGATGTATGTTCAGGGTTTAGGATTTACGGTGTTGCGTGTTGTTTGTTATCGACCCGCTTGCCCTTTTCTGTTTAAGCCACTGGCTCGGGAAGCTTGTTTGCCCAGTTGAACTAAGCGGGTGTTGGATTTAACTCTGGTGTTCCAGGTTTACAGGGTCGGGTTGAACGAAGTTTCAAGACTACCTCAAAGCAGTGATGTAGAGGCGCCTCTGAGGATCTTTGCTTATGATTACGCCCAAGTCCATCAACCCATAATCCTGGAAACTGCTAAGTCTATCTATATAAATAGCTTCTCACAACAAGGGTCCCCCACAATATTCCATCAAGTAGGCGCTGGCTACCTGGAGAAAAGATGTCTAGGAAGCTGAGATTTTGCCTGGAATTGCTTGCCTGACCGACTCAGACAAATGCCCGGAAGTGAGATGAGGCGCTGTTACCATGACTGTCCATATTGCCAAACATTCGGGCCGAGATCAGGTGAGGTCACGATACTACATTGCCAAAGTTTCCGGACGTTCTTTGAGTTTCATGTGGCCTGATAAATTTCCTATACAATGCGAGGGGTGTGTGGAGACTGTGAGACATGCCCCAAAGTCATGGACGTCTTCCTTACAATGATGTGGACATGCCGCAGCTGGCTGGTGTGTCAACCCGTATAGAGTTTTGGGTTTAGGGTTTAGCTGCTGGTGTTTGGCATTCGTTACTCAATTGTAGAACGACCGTGACTGATCAGGAATCTCACAGGCTTGTGTCTCACAGCCTCAAGCAATGTCAACGCTATGAAAGGTCCCCTGGCTACCTTTGAAAATCTGCACATCAGTGAGATCATCATCAGGAACTTCGTTGAGCTCCTTGTCATGCATTGCCGTGGCCAGTACTTTGCGGGTTAACAATGTTTCGGGTGTCATGGGTTCCGTACTTGGTGCTTACATTCTGCTCGTGCCAACATGTGTAGCGTGCAGCACCACAAAGCAAATCAACCAGTCGGCTCTCTTCAGAATGCTGGGATCCTCTTCAGGATTCTGGGGAGGGTATATGCGTGGAGGGTTACGTACAATGCGAAATTGCATTCAAGCAACTCCACAACATGAAATTAGCGGAACTAGTATGCAAGGCTGGGTGTGCATGAATGTACAGCGGTGCCCAAGATTTGGGCCCAGCTAGTTAGGTAGAGTATGCGAAGCACCGATGTGAGCACAACTAAGGACAAAAAAGCGACGATGTGTAATCATCCCCCGTTTGAAAATTTGAATTCTTTGCCCACAAAGTAGCACAACAATACCCCAGACCCCCTAAAGGATCCAAAAATGGAACCTCCCGAAAATCCCCTAGCTTCCCCAATGTAGTAATGGGGGGGTCATCTTTGGGAGTTCTGAACCCTAAAATCTAATCCTGTAGAACCCTCAAACATTGCCCAGGCTCAGTGACGAAGCGCCTGGCATACATCACGAGCTCTGCAGCGGCGGACCTCACTTCTCGAAGGCGTGTTGCAAGCGGCTCGGGATCACTGAGACGCTATTCTCTGCCATCGGTCTACACATATATATATATATATGTGTATACACATATGTATGCATGCATCAGGACACGTCGTGTCTCATTTCTGACTGCGCTGCACATTTGGCGCTTACATTGCCGCATCTTGCCTTCTAATGCGTGGCTCCCACAAGCTCTCAGATTGAACAAAGACCAGAAAGGCAAGCCGTGTGGCCCCATCCTAACACAAGTCATTACCATGCCCCCCCCGTAAACCCAATATGTAACCTCAATACATACCCTATATCACCCTATATCAACCCTAGACCCTGCAACAAACTTGGAATGTCGAGACTGTAAAATTCGCCTGGTGCAGTCGAGTAAACCCACGCCAGCTCAGGCCAAACAACGCTTCCCCCAGACCCCCTCGAAGGATCCATGCACGGAAATACAGGGTAAATGTCGGGGTTATATAGGGATAGCGGAAAATAAGATGGAAACTACTACATTGTAATAGGGTATATACTGGGGTCGTATCCCCCTGAAGGATCCTAAAAATGGAACCCCCCAACATTCCCCTAGTTTCCCCAATGTAGTCATGCGGTCATGTTGGTGGGTTCCATTTTTTGGATCCTCTAGGGGATCTGGGTATTCAGCTACCCCTGCGGTCAGTACGCCACAGCTCACCAGATTCACTTGGACGCATCTTCAAAGGTCAAGCGTTTCAGGGACCCGCATTGCCCGTTTCCTCATGTGAGCTATAGCCTAAACTGTTAGTATCCCCCTTGATACCACCTGCCTATATAATCCCCTATATAACCCGTATTTAAGGAGTTTAGACCCTAAACCTTACAATCCCCTATAGGAGCTCCTTGGCAGCCGTGGCAGCCGAGCTGCTTGTGTGTGGAGACTGCCTCCAGGAGCTTAGCGTGGCAAAGACCAACCTCCGCAGATCGAAGGCCCCATCTTGGTACGCAACTAAATAATACTGATAACAGTACGGGATGCCGGGATGCCCACCTCTTTGCGATCCAATCTCGAATCCAGCCAAGCGCATCGAAACATGATAGCTTAAGACTGTAGAGTGGGTTGCAAATATGCTTCCGCCTGAATTCGAGGAAGCCGCGAAACCTTTTCACACAAACACTTACAGCTCTAACAACTCAAGTTTATGTGCTCTTACTGGCGCCCCTCCACAGCTAGGCGACCGATTTACTCGGAGAGAATGTTCAGTACACTCCTGTGCCCGGCAAGTTGTGTAGGCATGCAGCTAACAGCTAAGCCCACGACCTTCACGCTGCTACGTAATTTTCTATGAGAGGCATTTGGATACTTCTCCATATGGGGCACTCCTCATAGGCCCCAAAACATGGATCTCCGAAAAGGAGGCGTGAAGCACCCTAAGCCGGATAGCCGGTAAACGGAATCATAATATTGAGAACCACCCAACTCCTAGGACCTAGGGCAAGTCACGAGTGAAGTGTCAGAGCCAGCGACTGCCTTCAAAGGGCATTTGAGGGTTCCCACGATCATGGGTACCATTTTGGGGGGTCCCCATAATGAGGACTGTAGTCTTTTGGGGTCTATATTGGGGTCACCTTATTTTGAGAAACTACCATTTCTCACCGTGTTCTCAATCACGAATCCAATCATCCCGAGAGGGTCATTTTGGGCTTGGGGTTTTAAAGTCTTAGAATTCAAGGTCCTCTCTGCCTGCTTACAGACTTGCTTCAGGGACAGAGCTCTGTAAACAAGCTGGCGATGAAAGGTTGATAGCATGGGATGCCCCTACATGGGCCGGAGGTGTGAAAATCCCCAGCAGGAAGCTTCTGTACCTTAGTACGACCCATGTTGTGAAGGGGATGTGAAAATGCATAAGGCATAGGAGCACGACCGCACCGCTTGACTCTTTTGGAAAGAGCTGAGGACAACGACTTGTCGAAGTCTCCAAACCCCGGTTGAATATTCAAATCCTGAATCCCAAACCATCAATCACGCCCAACCTAGCATTAAACAATAGCCTCACCAGGGCCAAATCCTGCCCGAATTACCCAACTCTGGGCAAACAAGACCGTCGATGCCCGAAGAAATGAAAAGATTACCTCCTGGTGAATTTGATCTAACAGAAATATCACAACTTGTCCTGAGGACTCTGGCAGCCCAGAAGGGTTCAAGCCTGCAGCCTAAACTGGGTTGCTGTTAAGGAACTTAATTGAAGTTACTATATTGGGGAAACCCTGTTAATTACCATATATACCCCTTATGGTAACTTAAGCTAAATTTAACTGCACCCCAGTAAACCCTTGTGGATGTGGCCTTGCCGACGTAATGCCATGTGGTCCAGAGGCACGGCTCACAACACCAATCGCCGGCAATGAGCTCCTGGGTTTTTGACGCTTGCGATCCCTGCGTATCCCCCACACATCTCGCATGTATAAGCCCTAGTCCAAAATCCCGTACCCTAGGCCCTAAACGCTCCGACCGGCGGTCTGCGCGCGCCTGAACCCCAACCACAAAATCCCCAAACCATAGACGCTAAAACGTTGAAAGCTTAAATCCCAAACCGTATCTTGGGGAACCCTGAAAGTTTGCACGGTTGGGCTGGAATGTTCGCAGCACCGCGCGAATCAGACATGACAATCAAGAATGCCGGCATGCTTAGGCGAGGCCCGACGAACACTTCTAATCAGGGTGCTGTGCGAGCCCAGCTGATGCGATGTTCGCGTTATGGGCAACGTCACATATGTGTGGTTTTCATGCTAAGTTCCAGTTCCCTGAATAACCCAAGTTTTCCGGAATCCTTAGCACCCAAATTAAAAGCCTAAAGCCCCAGACCCCAAGTCCACAAGCTTCAAGCCCGAGGAGCTTCTGCCGCCCAGCAACACTGGCCACTGGGGACCACAGCCTCTTAAATGGCTCAGGGCTCATGGATGTCTTACTTCCAAAATAATACGATCAGCTATAACAAGAGAACTAGTTAACTAGTTTGGATAGTAATACTATGTAATGCGCTTATCACGAGACGGCTATTAAGTGCACAATGCAGCATGCCAGCGATAGGAAGAGTGTTTACTGACTTTGCTTTGCCTTGACTGAAACTGGGTACCCGTGGTGGCCTGGCAACATTGGAATGCAGCATCACACGTGTCTCTCTTTAAGCGCTGCGCAAGCAAAGAACCCAAGACATTCTTTCAGACTCGTACTGGTCTGTGCTGGGGCTTCCCATGGTGGCTGCCGTTCGTACCTAATTCTAATTGATTAGGGCCTAGGATCATTACTTAGGGACAGGAGGCCGTCACTGAATCAGGACAAGACGCCTTTAATCGGCTTCCTCGCCCCGTGGACAGCAGGTTGTCGTGGCTACCAGCTCCCTCCAACATGCGCCGATACCTTGATAAATTAACTGCAAGCGTCAGCAAAGGCACCGCCAGGATGAACCTCCTACCACCTTCAAGAGACGCTTCTTTCAAGATTCCTCCAAAGAATTCTTGCATGATCCCTCTCCTACATCAAAGGTCCTAAGCAATTTAATGAACGTAGTTCAATCATGCAAAGGCCATCGCTTGCAATAGATATAGGCCAAACTAGCAGATCTTTCAAGCTTCAACTCAGCTTTGTTCTGCCCCCGATCTCCAGTAGATGTGGTTCTGCTTCAGCACTGTTCGTGTGCGTCCAGATGCATGACCTGGCCGCCGACAATGAAGAGCATGTTTTCACAGCTCGGGCCAGCAGAAAACAGGGTCTCCTGATGCAGAAAAACAACATCTCACGTCCTTGCGAGGCATGTGTCAATTGGAAGTTCACATGGCGCTCGTAAGGTGCCTTGGCCTACTGGGAGGGATCTCCCTGCAAGCATGTGGCCCACAAAGCTGCCCGGACTATATCATGGCTTTGCACTGTAACAGAATGGCAACGCTTCCGCTCAAGTATGCTGCTTGGATACTGACAGTATCACAACCGCACAATCCGCGCAACAGAATGTAGGACATACCCTTTATCCCAATTACTCAGGCCCGCACATTCTTGTGGGGCTGGCCACTTCTGGAAGGGAGTTTAGACACATTTGAGCAGTCCTTTAAAGTGTGGATTGCAGAAATGCGGCTTCAAATTGAGTGGACCGCAGCCATGCACCGAGCAAAAATGCTGGGGCCCACCTGCCCTAAAACCTATCAATGACCTCAATCCAATAAATCCATCCTCCTATCCCGCAGAGGCCAACCCAGCCTGGAAGCTAGAGGGCAAACCATCATGAAGGGTGCACCATGAACCTAATAGCCTGTGTAGAAATGCAGGACTCAAAGGGCTACGAGTACAGGACTCTACCAGAACAGACACCAAAACCCATTTCTATTCACCCCAGAGACCTTATGCATAGGTTTCTCCTCTGGCACGACGCGGATCTCCTCGAGACCGTGAGCGCAGAGCTCGTACTGCAAGGCAGCATGCCTTGAGGGCAGCTGGGTTTGATCTCCGACGCTTGCGCAAGGTCTGGGCAGAAGGCTCAAGCTTTTAAGGGTATTGCGCATTGATTTAAAGAAGCTGCCAACCAAGTATTCTAGGCCAATACTACAACTAAACGGAACGTGCCTTGCCCCCTTGCAGAGGTTTTGGGGTGTCGGTCTTCCCGGAAAAGATTTGAAAGGGCCTACTATCAGGAAAGACGACTCCTTAACGAGGACAGAATGTTGTAGAGTGATTACCGCGCAATTCAGACTACTTTCAAAGATCACAGGAGGCTTTCTGCGCTTGGCAAGCAAGCCTTCATTGCCACAAGCCAGTATGGCAGCCAACGTGACCCAAGCACGCCACGCAATACAAATGGCCAAGTTTCAATGCCAAGGCAGTTGCAAGTGGATCGCATGCAGAACCCCCAACCTACACCCCGACACTTGAAGGCAAGTGTTGAGGGTTGGGATCATCTGTCCTGACCTGGACGTTCGCTGAGGATTGCCAGGCTATGCTAGGTGCTAGATGCCCAATACCACGACGCGGATCCCTCGCAAAAATGCCACAGCCATACAAAAATGAAAGGTAAATGCCGGTAAATGCTGGTCATGGATGAACTTGCTTTGTGTTTTTGGCCGACTGTTGGCCACCAGTACTCCTTTGGGGGCCGCAGTGACCAATGACTGGGGCGCGCGCTTTCGAAGCAAGTCATCGAGGAACCGGTGAGCTGCGAACACAGGGCTGAGGGCTTCCCGGCACAGCTCGCGATACAGGAACTGTGGCAGGACGTTTCCTCAGTTGCTTTCATCAGCCCCTAGAAATTTCATCGTCTCAGGCACCGTTCTTCAAATTGCCTTAGGATCCTCAAAACAAGGTTGGAGGGCCTTGCTGGTCTTCAAGCTGGGGGTTTAGGCGGAGACGTGAATGTTTGCACCTCAAGAAATTGGACGGGAGGTTGTCGTTGACGCCTAAATCCGAGCTTCCTACTTCAGACAACGTGTATGTAGCAGCGTAGGGACTGAAGGGCAACTGTACTTACTGTAGTTATCGCAGTAACTGGAGTTGGGAATGGGAGGGGCGAAGCTCGGGCAACCAATACGGTATACCCGCATAGCCGAAAATCACATGGCACGCCCACTTGAAACTGAAAAGCTTGAACAGCTATTCGAACTTAGCGTCTCATCTCCCGCTTCGACGGCCGCTGGATCCTTGACTTGTTCCGCTGCCTCAGATAACAATACAAAGGCTTTTAAGGCGCAATGGCAAGTAGGGGACAGCTACCTAGAGCAGGGTCTATGGTTTAGGCCCCTAGAGGTGGAACAATTTACTGTGGCCTGGGGTTTGGGGGTTTGGGCTTGTGCTCTGTTCTTCTGTGCTTGCCGCGGACAGAAATGCAGGAGTTACAACTGGCTCGGTCTTGCAGTGAGCAAGAATAGAACTAGTGCTGGTAGTAGTAACAATAATAGAAATAGATTATTATTAATAATGGTGCTAAAATAGTAAAGCTCCACATGCTGCTACTTGAAGCCCTACAGCCTTGCTAGTCTTTAGTGACTGGCTAAGTTGGCCACATCTTTTTCCTTCCACAACATGGAGTCAAGCTGTTTTGGGATCAATTGTATAGGAAATCACTTTGTGATGTGCGAGTGGTAAGGTCCCTGTGCTTTTGAATCTTCGGGGGTGGCAGCTTCAAGGAGCACCTGTAAACACCACCAGTTGGGCCTCACTTGAAATGATTGCGTCAAGGATCCTCTTTAAAATCTACGAACTCACCGGCCAGGGCCTGCCACAAGGCCCGCTGGTTGCTGCTTGATGCAAGATGTTCCCAGATGTTTACGATGTTTAGGGGCTCTGTCAGGCATGACACAGGTAGTTCCCAAGATGCTCTGTGACGATCTGCATCTGGACACTTGAGACCTCCTCCCCACTCTTGGAATTTTGGGCGCTCACCATCTAGCCTCCAGGCAAGACTGCTCTCAAGAAGCTAAGGTGCAAATATTCCCTGAGTTGTATCTGCAGGTCCCAAGACACGGGATACATCATCAGGTAGTCTGAGACCTGCGCTGGTTGCGACACTTTTGGTTGGGAATGGCAAGTCTCTTGCATAGGTCGGCCATGCTGTGTAGCCTGCTTATGCTCTATTTCGGCACTTGGAATGTTGGGGGTTAGGGTGACCCTTGACTTAGCCTGACTGCCACTCAAATCCTGAAGTGCTGAACACTTTTTTGCAGCTTCAGGCCCAGCTATAAAGTAGGCTAGCTCTGAAAAACTTTTGAGTCACAGTCGCCTATATAATCTTCGTCATAAAGCCCCCTTTAGATTATGGTTCTTATAGAGTCTTAAACTGTAGGCACTTTGCGCCTGGTATTCCGCTTCTCTTTGTTGCCTGCGTACGCGACGGATGTCGGAGATGTCCTGGGCTCCCATGAGCCTTAACCCCTGAACCCTGCTTCAACGAAGTCAATGCTGATCCATGAAGCCTCAGGAATTGAACAGGTTCCTTCATGGCATAACCTTCCAGAAAATGGAAAATGAAAGTTTCCATGATGGAAGGATAGAACCTACTATTGTGTAGTAACCTGCGACCGCTTGCAAACGCTGAGACAACAGATTCGCGTCAACTCTCTGACCCGTAGAGCCCTAAACCTTCAAACCAGAACCCTTCTGCCACGAACTCGAGATTTGGTCACGCATGAACTGACACACTTCATCCACTTATTCGCATCAAACGCATTCCCTTTCATGACGTAGTTAGCAAGGCCTGAATGAACATTTGTAGTTGTGGCGAGATCCCTTTTGGACAGGTCCCATTCATCTTAGATTATACGCTGCAAGCAAACCCCTTTAGGAAGGAATGATCAACCGTGGAACAGCTCTGAAATCAGCAGCCGCAAGTCATTTTGCCACACCTGGAAGCACGCGCATCCACCACGCAGCATGTCTGCATGAAGCCCATGCCAGGCTGATTTTGTCCAAACGTCGTCATTCCTGCCTCTAAACCGCCTCATGTCAAGCCAACAAGGCCCTCAAGTATCCTTGCAAGTAGGGGTCGTTGGTAACTATGGAGGTGAAGATCGAGCCGAACAGCATAGTCAAGCCAGTGCCGATCCTCAGTTTGTCAAAGCTATCATGTTTGCAGTAGAGCATTTGAGTCGCTGCCATGATTTCAGACACGAAAACCACTCTGGTAAACACTGTAAAACAAGAGTTCCACCCAATTGTCCATTTTGTTGCAGTAAGATGCAGTAAGAATACTTGGAATGTGCTCAAGCCGTTCTCAATCACACAAACAACTTGCAGTTGGAAGAGGGCGGATATCCGTCCGTGCATGCGACCCGGCACATCCATGCCCAAACCATAATTCTCATCACGTTCGAGTGCATACGGCCGCCAGAGCATCCACATCATGAGCATGAACAGTCCACCTTCACATGGATCCCATCATCAAAGCATCCCTTCCCAAACCAGAATAAATTTCATGTTCGAGTGCATACAGTCGTAGAGCATCCATGCCCAAACCATAATACAGTACCGTTCATATTCAAGTGCATACCGTCGCCAGAGCATCCATGCCCAAACCATAATAAAGCTTAGGTTCAAGTGCATACGTTCGCAGAGCATCCATGCCCTACGTTCGTGTTCTAGCGCAGATGGTCGCCAAAGCATCCGTGCCCAAACCATAATTGGGTTTTTGCTGAAGTGGATCCGATCATAAGAACATCCCTGCGCAAACCAACAACGTTCACGTTCGATGGATAAACGCATCCGTAATAAAGTTGTAGAACTTTCTTGTTCGAGTGGATCCGAATATCAGAGCATCCATGCCCGAATCAGAACAACGTGCATGCTCGATCGATAAGAGTCCATGTTCAAACAATAATGACGTTCTTATTCGACCGGATCTGCTGCCAAGAACGTCTCTCACTGGATCATGCACGGGGCAGCTTGCAAAGCTTCTTGCCGCCTTGTACGGATACGAAATGCCCTCACAAAGAGTTGTGGACACAGTTCCATGGTTCCATGATGTTTCGTGGGAATGGTGTAAGAGCGGAGTCGCTTATGAAACAAACTAACCTGTCTGTGGCTTGTCGCAGCTGTTGAACATCGCAGCGAAACGGCAGTAAAACGCAGAGTAACGCGCTCATAATCACACCATTCCTGCGTACCTTCCCAAATACGGCCTCTTCACCACTACACATGGGCCTTTTTGGCATACCCTGATATCAAACTTCTCTCCTGAAGCGCAGACAGATATTCGCAGTGTTCCTTGCATTGTAGCTCCTAGCAGCTGCGTTAGTTCCCTCAATGCTGATCATACATGTGTCTTCAGCCCCCGCATCCTTCCTCGTCAGGCGCTGGGATAGGCTTGTTCTTCTGCAGAAAGGACCCTAAAGCTTTGCTTTGGTATAAGCTAAAATGACCAGGATCCAAGCTATGCGCACAGACGTTTGTCCCTTTGGCCGGGGAGCAAAGAAACCGCTTTCTCCACAGAAGAGGAGAGCTGCATGTTCCTGCTCCGAAGGAGTCTTCACAAATGGTCGTTCTCGTCTACTCGAGTTCTACTGGAAATTGAAACCGAAGCTACTGTACCACATTGCAAATTCATTGCATTATAGCTTTTGTTCCCTTTCTCTTGTCAGAGGCACTGAGTCATCCGCGAGGGTGGTAGGCGCGCCATGGTCCACTCCATACTGACAATGTACTGGGCCTCCCAACCTAAGCAAGTGACTCGAAACCAGGGATAACCCCCACGTATACCCCATTGCGGTCTGTATGGTCTATACTATAATATATACTATACTATAATATACTGATATACTGTAATAGAATCTTGTGGGGTTTGGGACCTGTGTTGGAATCGTCCCCCGGTTGCATGGCAGCCATCTGCCTACAGCCAAGCAGCTATCATCTTGGATACCGCGGTCGTGGACCCATCCTTGGCTGAAGCCTTCCCTGAAAGGCTGATGAACCCGAATGGCATAGGGGTTATAGGGCTTAGGGTCCAGGTGCCCAAACAGTGCATTCCCAAGCCCTGCTATATATGTAGGGGAACCCAGCATGGCTTCAATCCTTCGGGCTTGGCCCATGCCTAGAGTTTGTCAACTTTTGGACTTGAAAGAGCTTACACCCAAAATTCTGTAAATCCTTTCGCAGATTGCCAAGCATCCATCTGGACTGTTGCCAGCTGAGAACCAGACACATGTCAAGCAGTGCCTCAGGCGGTAAATGCGTGGTATCGCCCCCAACCCCGGCCCTCACCACGCCACAGGTTGGACACTGTCTGGCATACGCAGCCTGATCTTGGGTGTTCTCCCTCTTTCGTACAATCCCTTGTATAGGGACCGCTAATTAAAAGTTATTGGAATCCCCTGGATACGACTTCGTCAAAATTCCTTGACCAGAGAGTTTCATACACCGCAACTTCCAAAACAAAACTCCGGGATTGAGGGCTCCAGGTTGTCAGTGGCCTGGATAGCAGCCTGGCAGCCAGTAGTGTATCCAATCTGCAAGTGAATTACCCAGCTCGTGCCGGGATGCAGGAAGAGCGCGCCGCAGACCCCTAACCACATGACCTCAGTCTGCGGCTGTTGCAACTGGACATCTCTGGACAACACTGTGGAGGTTACCCAGAGTAAGCTTTCGTTACCACCCTGTTTCCGCCTGGAACCTGCTGTTTCAGCTGGGCCAAACAACTATGGCAGGAAACACGTGGAGAAGATTAAGCAACCCGCAAGAACAACCTTGACTAAATCTCACAGTGACGTTCCAGGCAGCTCGGAACTCTCGGCTACGATGGCGTAGCCACTCCTTGGCTGGCTAGGCGATATGTGGATTACGTGATATAAGGGTTATGGGGCTGATGAAGGCAACTGATAACGGATGTATGTCAGGAGTTTCCATGTTGTTTGAGGCAGTACACTCAGGGCGATAGAGAACTCAAGAACAACCAGTGGTGAGTTTGACTTCTGCGCGATTGCGAACAATACTATACATTCGCAATTGTTGCTGATGTAAAAGTGTTGCTGCTGCTGGCAACTCAAGCCTGTCTTATCATGCTGGAGACGCCGCTTATTTAGCTGTGCAACGGCAGTTGCAAATTCCGATGCAACTCGGCTGCTGCAGCGGCTATGCATATTACCAGCACGATTTTACAGCTTGTTCAGCCCTAAGTCTTCCATGAACATCACCAATCTGTGGGTCAGCTCTCTCAGAAGGGACTGGCAAAATTTCCATCAAGCAAGCAGAGTGGGGTTCTGGGCCGGGCCTATGCATGCGAAGATGAATTCTACTGGCCGTTGTCGGGCCGGGCCAGTGGATGTGACATCCATCACGCTATATCACGCTTGTAAACCCGAAGATGGGGTAATGAGCAAAAATGATTTCACGAGAGGCTCTCGCACTGTGCTTTCGAAGCCTGTGATACGATACCATGCTGGAATCTGTGCCACCCGGAGGAGCTGTAGGGCTCGGAGAAACGCCTACACGACAGGTGCACTCTCATGGATGACTTGCTTAATCTCAACTTTGTCTCCGTGCCACTCACTTGCATCATGCGCCGCTTGAGCAAAGATCGTAGCCATTTGGGGGCTTGCATCAGGCACCAGCTGTAGTATGAACCAAAGTCAAGAACTGGCACCTTGCATAAGCAAGTGTAAGTTGCAATCTGACTGGACATGCAACCAATATTGGACTCCATGCTGGATTGGGCTCGAGACTGAAATCGTTCACATCTCAGAGATGGACAAATTCCAAATGAAGACAGCTCCAGCTGGCCTGCATTGGGGATGACCCTGGATTGATCAAGTCAATGAAGGTGGGCGTCACCTGTGTTGCGGGGCAATGAGTGGCGGATTGCAAGCTTTGGCAGCAAACATCAATCACCACTGCTCCACCCCTGCACCACAAACTCCAAGCTCCTAGAAACGGTGCTCGGCCTGCTCATGCTATATTGCTTTTCCGATTGCGGCTTGCACTATCGTGTTGGTAGCATTGTGCTGTCTGCTGCAGGATGGCAAAGGCATGGCATGTCAACAATCCTCGCCAATTTCCTAGGCACAAGGAACCTGGCAAGTATGGACTGTGGAACAAGGAGGCCCTCTTCTGTGATCTAGGAACCCGCTGTGAAAAGTCACCTCCCTCCTTTCATGAACCCACCACTCTGATAGCAAATGTTCTTGCAATATGCAAGAATACGTTTTTTTTGGGAAGCTTCACTGTTCCAGGAGAACCCCAAACCAATGCCCAAATTGTACTTTCCCAAAACAGGGGACCCCGATATAGACCTAAAATACTATAATCCGTATTATAGGGACCCCAAAAAAGGGTACCCCTAATTGGAGTGCTAGGCTTCATGGCCAGACACCAGGACGACTTCCAGGAGCGTCTGTGCCAGAAACCAGTGCCAAATAGTCTGCCGATACTTTGCCTGTCTACCGGCAACCCAAAAAAGGCCTCATGAGCTATGGTCTGAACTCCTAGTATCCCCTTAATAATTATTGTAGTAGGTCCCAGATATAATCCCCTATATAACCCCCCTTGAAGGAGTTTAGACTACAGCTTCCATGAGTTCTGGATTCCCAGAAAAAGACGCTGCTTTCTCAATGCGTTTACAGTAATTCTTTGTGGAAGGAACCGTGGATCCCCAAAGGGTGTACGGCGGAACCAAGAATTCGTTCCCCAAACCTTTTTACACTCGCTCAACCCTGATATCAACCTCTTGCTCATGTCTAAGCCAACGACTGCAAAACCATACAATATGTTCATTGGTTTTGACCTTTCGGCAGAGACGCTCCTACTGCGTTTCTTTCCCCACTGCATTCAATTCATGTTCGAGCAGATCCACTTCCCGGAGCTACATGCCCAAACATATGGTTTCATGTCGAGCGCATCCGCTGACCAGAGCATCCATGCCCAAACCAGAAGAGCTTTCATGTTCGAACGCATCCGATTGCAAGAGCACCCATGCAAAAACTACAACAACGCTCGGATTCGGGCAAGCAATTGTGCACAGGCGCCGCTGTGGGCCATCAGTCTTGCCACCACAGTACTATTGCTTTTTGTGTGTGACAAGAAGACTCAACCGGCGCACGTTGTCTGTCCATGCTGGTACACTGGACGGAGCCTGATGCTTGGTGAAGCAGTGAAGGAATACATTCCATTGCATTCACTATTTCTAGCACGAAGACGCAAATGCGGCTCTCCTACGTCAGAAATTCTCAGTCCCGGGAGCTCTTTCTTCCTAACACACCCCTCAAACAAATGGCACCTGCAAAGCAACATGGTTCTGAAGCAAAAAATGGTGTGAAACGCGCAGGTCCCGAACTGGTCAAAATGCAGTTTTGCTGTAGCGGAACGTTCATTCCGGGCAAATTTTACGTACAGTTCCGTAGGCATCGGGAATCTTAAGAAGGAGTCTGGGGTTTCAGGGATCAATGAAGCCTCACAATGCCTCCGAGACCACAAAAAACACATACAATCCAAAATTGAGTCCTTCGTAGTGAGTAGGAACATTATCGGCCCTGAGGGTAGAAAATCTTGCCGCTTACAGGATGCAACACTCGACATAACCCATTCTTGTGCTGTCTAATGGATCCCTAAACCTCAGGGCCAAGACAAAATCTCTTGTGTGCAGGCGGGTGTTTGCACATTGCAGCTCATCCCACTTTTTCGGGCTGAACCAGGGAGTTCGGTTGTTTCTAACTTAGCAGCCAGGAGCAGATGGCACACCTGAGGGTTATAATAAACTATGCCAGGGAAATTAATATGGGGATCATGCTGAAATATAATAGGGTTAAATCCCAAATGCTCAACACTAAGCCTTAATGCCTCAACATGTCCCCAAACCCGGCACCCAAATCCCCAAATTCAAGGCTCTGACGAGTATCCCTCAGAGAGCTGAGCACCCAAGCAGAGAGGAAGTCTGCCTAATATAATGAAAATGCAACTGGATGCCACTGTTCAGAGCCTTGGGCTCAGTAGTTTCCAGATTCTTTTCCAGTAGTACAGGAACATGAAAGCTACTATGTTATATAGAACTTTCCACTGTCTCTTCCAACAAGACAAATACTCTAGTGAAGCAATGGAGGGATCACCATCCAGATGGAGCTTTCTTTTTGCTGTTTTCTCCGGGATTTTTGAGGAGAAATTTTGCAAACATAATGCCAGCACCCCGATAAGAAAACTTCGAACTCTCTGAATGTCGCCGATGCTGCCAGGAAGATTGAGACAACGATGTTCAGCACCCAGAACCTTTTTTGAAAGTTCACGGGGAGATACAGGTGGGGTTCTAGGTCCCCTGATTGTGTCCCATTCATATCCAACCCCTAGTTTGACTAGCCCTGATCTGCGTGGTAGGCGTCCATGCAAGTGTTTGAACCTGGTGTTGCTTTGTTGCTAGAGTGGTGCAACTGAGACTTTGTACGGCTGCGCTGCTGTCCAAAGTTATGGGATTTTCAATCTCCCCTAAACTTACAGACTTCCAGTCAGCTTAAATAAGACACAGCCTGAAGCTGTCGTCGTTCTGTTGTCATGCATTCTGGTTTGAGATTTCTTTGTACAATGATCCGCATGATATGTACCGCAAGGTTTGCCTTTAACTGGCCCTGGCCATGATGCACCAGTATCAACTGGCCTTCTTAACAACATCCCACGACTTCGAAGCCAAGAGTATGGTCTTCAATCTCCTATGCCCTGACCCTCACCGCTTCCCTTAACCCCAGAACAAGGAGCAAGGCGGCGCAGACGTCTACGAACCAGAAAGCGAAGTCGGTACCGAAGGCCATCAGGGGGATGCTGAAGCCTCAACCGAGTTTCTGTAAGGGCCCAAGATATTCATGGATTAAGCATTAGGTTGTAGGCTCCAGGCGTTCTTAGTTTAGGAGACTTATGAACATATGTTGGGTTTCAAAGTATAGTACACCAGGGCACTCCTAGAACCCTTAATCGAGGTTATAAGGTGGGTACTTACAGGATTGCATAGATGGGAGTTGGACGATTTAGGCAATAAATATGTTGGAGGGCATAATGTGCCACATTTTGCAGGTGTTCCAGTACGCGTGCAATTCTTGCTTTCGTTCAAGCCAGCATATCTTCTGTGAAGCAATGCCGGAGCTTTCGGTGTCTGCTAGCTTGGCCCACTCAGTGTTGATGACGAGAGCCTTAAGACAGAACACGACTATGCGAGTCAAGCAACGGCGTTCGTACCAGTACGAATTACCCTTATGATGTCTTGCAACCAATCCTTAATTTCACGCTATAAGATCTAACTTTGGGATCGCCTAGGCTAGAGGCAGTCATTTGGATGACCGTGCGGGCCGGATACCCTTGACAATGTCACGTGAGGTGATCAGCTGAACAGGTTTTAATGGGGAAGCAAATTTCATGCAGGACTTAGGCTTCGTCTTTAGAGTCGAGTAGAATTAGCTGCGCGGAAAGGTGCCGCCAAGACCCTGTGGCTGAATGCATGAAATCATCGACAACTTCAGCTGTGTGACAGACGTGCTGATGGAGTTTTTCGACCGGTCAACTTCCACAAAGCCTCTTGAATCTGCACTAATTGCGACGTCGGATGAAGCCGATATTCCAAAACCACAAAACCCTCAATCCTTGACTCCGCTATCACCAGCTTAACCTCTCAATCTAGATCGCTCTCACCGATCTCCGCGGGGGAACAATCGCGGAAGATCAGTCCCACCTCAGCTGCTCGCTTGATAAGGTCGAGGTTCGCATTTGTTTTGCATGGATCTTGAGCCGGACGCCCTAACCCCATCTTAAACCCAACAGGCAGTCTCTCATTTCGACAAGTCACTGCGATGGCTGCCCACATCTGAAGAAGCCTGCTTGACAGAGTCCATGGAGTCCTAGGCACCTCAAAAAAAACGGCGGATTCAGGAGATTACGAGGTTAGATACTACAGCATCTTGCAAGGGAGTTTGGGGTTTGATGGAGGCCGCGAGGATCATCGTGACATGCGGATGGTGGGGATTACATGGTAGAATTCTCATGCCAGGCTGCTTGATTTGAAATGGAATCAAGTTCCACCCCGATCGTTCTCTGTACACGCCCCATCTCCTTGCTCATGGGACACTCGGAGTGGACTACAACATGTCTGTTGCTCTTCGGCAGAAGCTTTAGATCTTTTAGGAGGTTCATGCATAGGTATAATGGGCGTACAGCTACAATAGTTATAATTTTCACATCATTCTGGGGCCCACTTATAACAGCAACCCGAAGCCTAAGCCCCGACGGAGGTGGATACGTCAGGATTACAAAGGGATTGTAGGGGGTGTTCATGAGGAGATTTATAGGAATGGTTTGAGAAAATCGCATCTCCGCAGTTTGAAAGCTAGGGGTCCCTGCTAAGACCGCACTTGTAACAACCCGTGAGGTGCAATCAAGGTCTGAGTATACTTTGGGCCTGTTGTGCTTCAGGTTCTTGAAAGCTTGTACGCTCCGGGAGGAACTTGGAGTCCTTGCGTAAATCGCTTGAACAATCTGGGAGATGTAAGGTGACCCTATGATTCAGAAATCTAAATGAGTCCCTGCGGTTGAAAGGATTCTGACTGACTGACTGAAGGTTTGCCCGATGGACCCGCTTGGAAGAGACACTGTAGGAAGCTGTCCGGATGTGTCAAGGACCACTTGCTCTGGAGTGCAAGCAGTACGTTTGAGGGTTTGGGGCTTGTGGCTTAAGGGTTAGGGTCAAAGAAGGCAAGGAATGAACAAGCTTAGCATTGGCATTGGCTGGGATGACCCAGAAGTTGTTGACACATGTCTGAGACGTACCGCTATCGGTTACCCAACATAAGTCTTCCAGCACCTGAAAGGTTTGCATTGGACGCGGGCCCAGCTTGATGTGGGACTCCTCCATACAGCTTCAAAGAACAGCTTTTTGGGGAGGGTGGATTGTTGAAACAAAGTTGGGAAGGCATGGCCAGGTCAGGTCTGGTCCCATCATGGACGATGAATCTAGTATTTCACGAACTAGTGCATCATTTGGGGATTTGTGCTGGAACTCGCCCAGCAGGCAGTTCTGGGTTGCCTTGTCGATTTGACGTTTGGGCTGGCCATCTGTAACTGGGGGGCAGCGCTTCGTGCGTACTCCCTCTGCCGTGTGTTGCTTTACCTATCCCTCCACTACCTTAAGCAGGCCATGACCAATTCAGACATGGTGGGCTTGTAAGGGTTCGGATTCTCAAAGAACTGGAAGGGACAATCAGCACATGTGGTTGCCCCTGGCCAACCCTCCCCCTCGCGCCGTGTGGTGTTCGGGCTTGGGTCTCAAGAAGATGGGGACTTACCAGGCAACATATGTAGCTCAGAGTGGGCAACTCCCTTCGCTATTCTAGATTCTGAAGCCTAAATCCCAACGCCTAAACAAAGCCCTTCACCTGAAACTCTGAATCTTGCTTTAAACCCCAACGGCATCAACTCCTCGCAGGTGCTCCAGCCCTTGTGGACTTGGAAGCGATCAGATGGGGGGACGGCTGCCTTGGCTTCTGATGTCAAAACAAGAAAACTCAGCATTTGTGTGTTACGAGGTCTAGGTTGGCATAGGGTAGAGGGCATTGGTTCTTGAGTAGATGCAGGCTGCAGCCAAACTACATACTGTTGGGTGCACGGAGACTTCGCGCTCAAAGGTCTACAGCGAATGTGACGATGATGACGTCAAGCCCAGATACAACCGTGATGCAAACCCGACTATTGCTTGCCTGTGGCTGATTTCATACCGGTGCCGATCTTATCATCCTGTAGCCAAAAGAGACTCTCAGCTGCTTGAAATTTGCCTGGAACAGCTGCAATCGAGTACCCCAATTCAATGTGACCTAAAGATATCACTGTCTGATCCACATCCGATATCAGACAGCCACAATGTAAGATCCGTAGACAGAATGCTCACGAAGCAATCCCTACTTTAGAGAGGTAGGGGAACCCGGAATCCTGACTCCGTTGAGCATCATTCCCTGCACGTGAATGGAGTGACTAAGTCTAGCTAAGCAGACACATTCCCACTTGTGAGGTTGCAACCTTGAGCATGCTCTAGGACACCTCCCATGCACCGCCAGCTTCAAATGGAATGCGCATCTGGCACAAGCCTTAAACCAACCAAAAAACGGAACCGTTCAGCCTAATCATCCCCACAGGGCCAAAACCATCTCGTAGCTGCAAATATCCATCATTGGGGTGGTCGGTCTCACTTTATTGGGACAGGGGAGTACTCCAGAAGAGGCCGAGGTTGCGGGCTCCACATTCAAGGGCCGCGAAAAATTTACACTCAGCTTCCTGAGCTGCTTGCGGCTGTCTGCAGCTTCCAAAACAGGAGCCATGGGGCCAACAAAAACTGACTTGGGCTTTGAGTAATCAGAATGATGTCACAGGTGTATCAGGACTGCAATTTACAAGAAACTGTTTGTAATTGCCAATAATGATTCAAACTTGTTGCATTATCTGCCTGCTTCCTACGATCTAAAGCATTTTGCATGTCACGTCGAATCCAAAACCAATGCTCAATTGTACTAATGGTACTTGGCGCCGAAGTCCTAAACCTCAGGGACATGAGAAGCTACTTCAGCCAGCCAGGCTAAACCTGCAACCCCTGACCCCCAAACTCTAAATCTGACAGCCTGCAGTCCTTGCAGGGGTGACTATGCAACATGAGTCAGTCAAATCTAAGCTGGTGCTATCCCAGCCTGTAGAGCACCAGCGAGAGATGAAACGAAGGGAGCAATGAGTAATAGACTAGGAAAGCCATAATGTGCTGGCATGGTTCGGGAAGTGCAATGGCAACCAGCCAAGTCCCACCAAGTAAGCCAAGAACAAGCAAGGGGATTTCGCGACATACGGGAAACTCCAACAACAAGTAGGATCCCCAACAACAAATCTATGATGAGAAGACACCAAGACTGCAAGGTTAGACTGGCGTCCGCGTGCGCCTGCGGGTACCATCCCCTTCCTCCTCAAGTCCAGGTTCGAACGGGTGCATCTCAAGATGGGGAGCCCTTCGGCACTCCAAGGACATACTGGGATTTCAAAAAGAACCTGGAGGGGCCAGGGACTGTACTAAACTACCAAAGGACCCTCTATGTCCACTCCTAGTGGTCCCTGAGTGACATCAATGTTGACAGTAGTTCATATAGATACTGTGGGGCCTAAGTACTGTTTGACCACTTGGCTTTTCACGGGCCAATCGGACACCTCCAAACCTGCATACTGGCAGTGCAAGTGCAGGACCTTGAGCCTTGAAAGAATCCTTGAGGAGCGCGTGAAATGCTTGGCAAGTCGCTTAACTAGATGACCATCATTGCACCTGAATCCGGTTTAGTTGTTTCTTTTGCCTGGAGTGATTAGGTTTTAGCCTTGGGAATGCAAGGACAGAAAGATGAAGATTTAGATTTGCATAGGTCATGGAGATTGGAGCGGCCAGCTTGAGTTCTTTCAGAGCCCTCTCCTCGTTCTGGCTGTCAACCGAAATAAGCGACTTGCGGCGCCTTAGCTCTGCGATCTCCAAAGGGTCCAAGTACCCAAAAGTATGTATCAGGGGCCCCAAAATATTCATAAAGAAACGGTCTTTCTGGGCTCAAAATATGAGACCACGCCGCTTCCCGTTTAAGGATGAAGCGCCGAGTTCTGGATCAGAGCGAGATACACATATGCTGACAATCCCTGAGGCCCTTCATGGGGCCAGCATCTTGCCATTTCTGTATCCTCAACTATGTGAGATGCGGCCTGCATTCAATTCCTACACAGGTCGAGGTCGGATGGCGCGGAGATATCGCGCCAGCATCTACACCCTGCAAAATAACATTGTCCGAATTCTATCCACGCCGCAAAGCATGGGTTCAGAGACCCCAGCCCTTCGAACTTTGAGAATCCTTTGAGAATCCCCTCTTGTTCATAAGCACCTTGGCAGAATCAGAAGGCCTTTCGTACAAGGCAGCGCGGCTTTTCTTTCAATAGGTCATCTTGAGTCCCAAAATGCGTTGAACAAGAATTAAAAACCTCGGAATGGTAAACTTGCAGATCCTGCAGCTAAGTTGCTGTGTGTGGGCCGTGGGAGAAGCACTTTGCTTGCGAGACTCTACAGAAAGCGAGGAAGCCTTTCGGCGCACCTGTAGAGCCGGATCTGGTGCAGGCTGCAGAGTTGGGAGACTGTCGGGAAGCTTCCTGCTAGCCACCCTTCCCTGGGTCATGAAGTGGAGAGGCTCGAACTGCAGCCAGCGCGCTTAGTGCTATGCCGGTCAATTTGGCATTACGTGTGCATATCTTCCTGCAACGAGCCGTGCTGCAAAATCTGTCGTTTCAGCTTACAGTCAGGCGGTAAGTATCTACAGGGCTACCCCCCAACAAAGTAAGTCTAGTCAAGATATGTCAGATATGTCCATGTAAGTAGACGGGTGGCAAGGCGCAAGCCGACAAGCTAGCTAGCGAGCTACGGATTGAACATGCCTCAATCTCTTTGCGACTGTCAAGGCACACGCGCACAGTCACGCTTGGATCGAGTCTGCCCATCTGTCCGTCTTTTGCTCTTGTTCTTCTGCTTCAACGACACGTTCATGTCTGTCTGGGTTTCCGCTTCTTCTGGGAATTGCTGATCTCGGAAATTGAGGGCACCGCAAGATTTCTCCGCATTCAAGCGGTGAGAGTCTCGAGGGCTCTCGGATGTGCACCGAAAATACTTCCATCTGCATGCCTTTGGGAGTTTTGCGGGCGTTGAGCGAAAGAAGGTGCCAAACGCGATGTACATCTGATCTTTGTCAGTAAGCATCATCAATCTTCACAAGCACACAACCAGACTCCTTGACGCTCAGTACAGATAACCGTGCTATGCAAAAGACCTGACCACATCCAAACCAGCGAACCGTTCCTTAACAGCAACCCTAAGCCTAAACCCTACATACCCTAAATCCTAAATAGTAGTTTCCGTTTTATTTTCCATCATCCCTATATAGCCCCTATATCAAGTAACTTAACATCCGGCCTGAGGTTGCTCCAAATTCTTAGCCTCGGTGTCAGTGCCCGGAGAGTCCGCCTTCCTGTGATGCGTGCTTTCAGCAAAGCTGTGGGGATTTCCGACAAGGCGATCATTACTCATGGTCCAGGGGCCAAACTACACTGCTCTCCAGTTAGGAGTCGTCGGACACTCTTCTTAACTTTTAGTGCCCATGACATCAGCAATTCACCAATTCCAATCTTTCTTTTCACTGCCATAATGGAAAGGAATAGAAACGATCATCGTTCCACAGCATTAAAACCGCGTTTTTGGAGCACTTTCTGTAGTCATCTTCAGACGATGACTAGCAAGAAACACGCGAGGTTCACCGAAAAATCATGCCACCTTGCTGCACCAAGCACTTTCTCAAACCCATACAGCTAATCGAACGGGTTGCCAGTCCAGAACTTCTCACACCACTGCAGCCTGACATTCTGCAACCTCCTAACTTTCGAATTTGGGGTGGCCCATTGGGAACACCCTGCCACCCCCAAACCCTGACCCAATAAGTCCTATGTTAAATATGACCCTGAACCCTAATTAAACCGCAAACCACACTTTTTTGACCCCTGCAGTCCCAGCTTCATCTCGGGGAGGGCTGGGGGCAGGCTTGGTGGTAGCAGCGGCGACAGTGTCACAGGCGAGACCGGCAACGACCTCAACACTGGCTACCGGGCTTCAAGTGGATCTTTTTCGAAAGTCTGGTCGCTGTGCTGGTAACTACCCAATCATAGTACTACATGTCTATGTATAACATACATATTGTATGAAAATCCCGGACACTAAAACCTAACATTGAAATTCTCAAAGTCGGCACCTCCAAACCTGGTCAAGGTACAAGCCGCTAGGTAAGGCTACCTGCTCTGGACCGTCTTGTTTCGACACCGAGAACTTTCGATTTGCGTCTGGTCACCAACCACCCTGCCCAACCCTGCCCAACCCTGCAAACAAATCAATCAACTCAAAGGACTTGTGCACCTGAACATGTTGTGGGGGCAAGCAAATTTGGCAAAGGATAATGCTTCTGCTAGTCAGAATTCATATTGGAGTTCGGACGCAGAATTTCACACTCAATGGGAGATCAACTTGTGATTGCAGCTGATTAATGTTGACCTACCACCAAATGAGGTGGTGACAATTAAAACTATCTGGCGGGCAAGAGAGGCTATAAAGATTACACATGCTTTGAAACAAGTTCCGAGCCCAACATCTAAACTAGCAAAGTCTATTGACAATAGCAAGGTGGTGACAATAGTAAACTCAAACACACTCACCAAAAGCATCCCGATTTTCATCGTGGAATGGGCTTGTCATTCGATTTAGGTGCGAATACTACTACTTGTACTACTTAGTACTAGCCCCAAAATCCCTTGGCTGATTATTGCGAACCCCACCCCCACCCCGCTCCATAGACCAAGATCGCAAGACTAGTTAGTTTACTTGGTAAGGGCTGTTATTGTTGGTCCACATACCCATTCAATCACTAAATGCTGTCGTAGTGCAATACTTGGAGACCTGAACAGCAGCCTAGACAAACTGGTAGTGGCGTTGCCTCCGTCTTGTTTGGGCCATGATCGCGTTGTTAACGCTAGCTCGAGCCCTCAACACCTAAACCCTAAACTACGAAACTCTGAGCCCTGGAGGCTCCAGCCCGAAGCCTCGAACCAAACCCTACACACTGATGACTGCAGGCATCCTCACACTAAACCCTAAACCCTAAACCGGAAAACAATCTTTGCTGTGCCACATGCAGGCTTCTGTTTAGGGTTTAGGTGTAGTGCTTATTTGGAGGTCCTGGAGCCATGTAGTCAGAGTTGAAAATTTCAAGCGTATTTTGAAGCAACATTTCAAGAGTCCGTAATTCAAACCTCCTCACGAAGTAACTAGCTTTAATGACCTATGATCTTGTCCTCGCGCACTCGCAGTTGCCATCCTCAACTCCCAACCCCGCATGCTAAATCCTTCATTCAGACTCCCTACCTTGAAGGTTCTCAAACTGTTATCAGCGGTTGTTCCGACAATTATGGTAAGCTGACAAAGAGCATTATCCACCCTCCAAACCCGCGCATAATCAATCGTCTCCCCTAGCTTACGGGGGTGCGGGCTTTCATTGGGGAGAGGGGGTTGTCCATGAACATTCACGGCCTGACGGAAGAAGTCTTCAACTTGTTGGGCTTTGACCGATCTGGCTCCTGGAGAGCTGCGTGGATTCAGGGCTCAATTGGCAGAATCAAAACTCATGACTGCGGGCTGTACGGGCTGTACGGGCACATGGCAGCATGCCTAGATCAAAGCGGGAAGGCCCAGATATGGACCTGCCATATCCTAAGAACTTTAGCATGTGGCACCCTTATAAATCCAATCCACCGGTCCATCCGTGGGCAGTGTAATCTGGTTACCTTTCTGAACCGGCAAACAGAAACGCAACACATTTCAAGATGCACATGCGTCTGTTTCAGTTTAATTTAGGGTTTTGGCTTTACCGCTTAACGTTTGACTGTACTTTGGCTTTCTACACAAAAACACTCCAAGGATCACACGCCAACACCATCCCTCGGATATCTTCAGACACATGTCGTTCTCACAGCTACATAGTTGTCGCATCCCTAAAACCTCAAACCTTCAAGCCCATGTAAACTTACAATTGCTTAAGGTCCTCAATTTCCTTGATTGTTCGAAGTTAAAAATTCCCAATCCAAAATCCGCCCCCAAGCCCTAAGTAGTGGCAATAAACCCAAGTAGCTTGAGGCCAGGTTCCCATGTACTTGCAAACACACATACATGGGGGTTTCCCAAATTTATGGATACCATAATACGGACTGTAGTTTTTCGGGGTCTATATTGGGGTTCCCCTTAGTTTCGGAAACTACGACAAAAACGGATCATATACGCATATACGCTACCCTTGATGTGCTTACTTATTCTTGCCAAACCCCGTTCAGAACCTGGGTAGGGAGGTCTTGCTCACCTGTGACAGCCCACCCCTGCACAGCTCAAGAACTCTTGTCTTTGAGAAACCCTCTTGTTTTGAGAGGGTAGGAAAGAGTTCAAGGTCGCTATTCTTAACAATGTCCAATGTCCTTATATGTCGCTATTGTCTTCCAAAACCCGAATGGGTCATATCTTAACGTATAAGGAATTTTGTTACTGCTTGTCAGTAAGACTTGGAATTTGATTTGCTCATTATATTTACACTTCATATGCTTTTCCCTTTTGAAAATGGGTTCTTGTGGTAAAGACGTAAAGACCATTCTTTTCCAAAAGGGCCAGCGTAAACATTGTTCGGCCATGAGAAGCAAAAAATCTCTTTTGCTCAAGAAGTTGAAAGCGCTATGTCCCGCATGTCTTGGTATGAATATATGGAGCAGCTCATATCTTGTTACAACACTTGGCTCTCGCATACGTGCGCTTGCTAGCACATGCTGGTTGAGGCACACATGACACGTCGCTCAATGTTCTTTCTTGGAAGCTCCCCAGATTTCCTCTTAGGTTATAGTGCAGAACATGTTTTTCTCTTTCCAGCTCAGCCTTCAGATGGCGCCTGTTTTGTGACCAGGAGCAAGCCCCAAACAAATCAGCCCAGTAGTTCCAGCATCCATGCTTGTTGTTGGTGTTGCTGATCCTGTTCACACATCTTTCCGGAATAGTAAAATCTGCGTGACAATACAGACGAAATCCGGAGACCTAAATCTTGGGAGATTTTCTACACGGAAGACTATTCAAAAAGGGCCTATGTGTGATCAGGGTTGTAATAGGGAGGAATGAAAGGGGATTAGGGATCTCCTTGCCCTTTGCTCTTCTTCATTGTTCGCAGTCTTTTAATCAAGATTTGAATTACAACAAACAAATGGAACGTTCATGGGAATTACAACAGGAATATCTTTCACCATCCACAGGAGTTCCTGTAAGTGAGCCGCAGGGACATTTATTTGCAATCAAGGACTTTCTTTGTTTCCTAAACTGTTGATGGGTTTACGAAAGCGCGTTTACAGGAAGGTAGAACAACTGGGCACAAAATTAATTGATCAATAGATTGAAGCTCCCCACGCAAGTTTATATAGAGGATCTTAAATGATCCACCATCTCCAATCGAATTCAACCCTAATACCTTGGAGCCTGGACTCACGACCATGGAGTGAAGATCTTGAGAAAAACTTTCCTGCAAATCGTTGATCTCCGTCCAGCTTGACTGAAATCAATCGAGCAGCGCCCTTAAAACTCTACATGGGGCCATAACAACAACACACACACACACACCTCCCCAACAAAAAGAGAAAAACTTTTCACCGCGGAGGCATTTTTTTGAGTGCAATTTTAATTTCATGGGAAGTATGGGCGCGAACAGCCAACATGCTGAATTGCTAGCATGATAGCCCCCGCACCACTCCAAAGTATCGAATATGCACGGAGAGGGACTTGCTTCTGGCAGTCCACGGCCCCAAGCACTTCCAAAGCTAAGATTTTCCTCCAGTCCCGTGAACGAAGAGGCGCATCTTCACTTCTCAAGAGAGTATTGAATAGTTCGCAATATGGTCCCGTCTGATCCTTGCACGCTACAAGAACGGGGCACTCTACAACGCTCTTCTCATCATTTCAGCTCCCACATTACCCCCAAGTCGCTGTTCGCTACCGAGACAGTTGAGGCGCCAAAGCTCAGAAGCAAACACCCTCGGTAAGGAGAGGAATTCGTGAAGGATCACGTGTTGGAGGTTTAGCAAAGGCTATTCGGAGTCTCAAATCCACGCACAGCCAAGAACTTAAACCTTCATTCCCTGGCTACCTATGGGCGGGTCACATGACAACATGCAAGCAGAATTCGACAGTGGTCTGAAGCATCTGCCCTAGGATACCGAAGTCCAAGAGTTTTAGCTAGAGAGTTTGGCTAATGTACCCTGAGGTCAGACCCTGCCTTAACAGAAAAACTCAAATGGCGACCTACGCTGAGCCTGCTTATTACGCGTAAACCCTAAACCCTAAAGCCTGAAAGAATAAAGTCTGTGCTCTCCCCCAAGCTCATCGAGAACTCCGAAGGGGCTCCTATCAGGTCCCTGCAGAACGACTGCTTTGACAACATGGACCTATACTCCCCCCTGAAGTAGATAGAATATGGCTGTAGGTAAATTATAACAAGATCCCTATATACCTCATATTCTATCTACTTAAAGGGGACTATTGCAGTTCCATCTGAGCCCCACAGCTCCTCCAACGGGAGCGACCTTAGTACAGCCTTCTCCTGTTCGAGCAGTAGCCTGCGCCCGCTAGGGTGAAGGCAAGTCACTTCCGGTTTGGGGTTGCTGTTCAAGTCTCGGAAAGGCCTGATTATCCATGTCTTCCAAGCATGTGGCCACATGGGGTCATATGTCAACAAGCAGATACAAAGTACTATCGGGTTCTTGAACCTTAAGCCCCAAAATCGAAAACTGCGTGGTTCCTTGGACTCCTAGGAAGTATTGCTGTTTGCCTGCTTGCTTGTCCTCAACGCTGCCCTTGATTCACTTCAAAGACGCTGCAACTCCATATCGGGCTCGTGGGGCAGAAACGTGAGATTGCGGATAATGCGGCACGTGGTGCTAGGTATACCTGCCATTGAACCCAGATAGAGGCAACTTTGTTCGATTCATGGAGACCTCGAGAAACTTGAAAGTTGTTCTCAGCGCTCCGGCAGGCGCTAAACAGGAGCCAGCGTAGGCTGCTTCTCATACAACAGAAGAACTCAAGGGTAGGCTCGACTTGAACATGCCCTAAACCCCAAATAGCGGCTTCCATTTTATTTTCCTTTATCCCCATATACACCATATGGTGTATTACCAGATTCCCTATATAACCCTAAGGCTACGAAACCAGAGTATCGAAGCCGGTGGGGCAGACGGTAGCCCTATCCAGACCCACAATCGCATGCAACCTGCTTTATCCGTGTCTAAGAGCAACAGAGTAGAAAACGGCTGATTTACCAAGAGGATCGAGAAACGTCAAACTACTTCTGCTGCGATGAGGTAGGATTCGGCGAGATCTTTTGCACACCGCACATACCACAAAAAACAATATTCCTCAGGAACCCTACCCGAACCCTTGCTGTCGCCCTTTGCTGCCCAACCCGGGCAGATCCTGTCGATGAGACTTCGTATCTGATCCACGACGTCATCCAGAGTGACCTTGCGTCTTCGGTTTCACTTCTGCCCTGAAAGTGGGCTGAAGTCAGCTCAGGCTTTATCAGGGAGCCCAATACCCCTTAATTAAGGAATAGAGGGATTCTACAGAGGGAATATATGGGTTATATAGGGGGTATATACGGGATATGGCTTAATTCATATTAGGGACCTTAGTACCATTTGAGGGTATATATATACTCCTTAATTAAGGAATATGGCTTAATTCATATTAGGGACCTTGCTACCGTTGAGGGTATATATTCCTTAATTAAGGAATAGAAGGGTTTCCCCATAATAAGGACTATTGTATTTTGGGGGCTCTACATAGGGGTCCCTCTATTTATGGAAACTACCATATAGCTTAATTCATGCTACGGAGCTTGGTACCATTGAGGGTGTATTCCTTAATTAAAGGATATTGGGCTCTCTGGGTCCTATACTTTCGACAACGGCAAAACGCCGGCACTGGTTCATGGACAATGATTAGGTCCTGCCCCGCCGCACCTCCGCATCGTCGCCCATGGCATCGGCAATGGCGATTTTGTATTCTAATTCAGCTGATAGACGGTGGCTTGCGCCAGCTTGCAAGGCCCTGGAAGCCCAATCCCAACTCCTAACTAGGTAAGCTAATGGTGTGTTGGATATCTTTGCTTCAAGCGGCATGACCCATGCTGTCAGTGTGAGTTTGACACATCCGGAATTACCCAGAAGCTGCACGTGTTGCGGCAGAGTCCAACCACCCAAAAGTTGGCCTGAAATGTTTTCAGTGAAAAGCTCGGCCACTTGTGGCAGTCGGAACCCTAGACCAAAAGTGCGTCGCCACTTCTGCGCAAGCACATTGGTTTTTGCTCACTTCAGGGAAGGCGGGTTACATAGGCACCTGTGAACATTACGACAAGATTTCGACATCCATAATTCTTGGACAGCATGCTGACCCTGATCTTTTGCGAAGAGCAAATCGCTAAGCTAGTTTGACTCCAGCTGGTGGGAAGTTAGGGGGAGTAGCCGCCGTTCCGAGCTTCCAAACAACCCCTGAATTTTTGCGCTCTCCCCTAAACTCTAAACCCTACCCAGACCCATGGAGGAATGCAGGAGAACCTTGGCTGACGCATGGGATCCGAGCACGGTTGATTTAGATGTGCCTGGAAAGTAAGAAATACAGGGTTTAGGGTTTAGGGTCTGTTCTAACAGGTATTAATCACACAACTTCACGCATCTGAGGCGTCATTCTCCTTGATCACGGGACCCACCACCACAGTACCCACAATTTTGAGAACTCCCAAACCATCGTCAGCCCTATGTGCATCGAGACATACCTATGCATTCGAAAGCCCCTTGCAAACAATCAGTGGCTTGGCGCGATCTGAATCTTGTCTGTTACAGGGAAACTTCTCCACCGTTCAAGGAACTAAGGGGCCCTCGATCTGATAGATATTGGCCCCAAATGGGGCCTTCGTATGCTCTTTTGGAAGCTCTAGGCCCAATGCCCGAAATCTTGGACACTTGCACCTCTAGAGTCCAGCCATTGGACCTCCCCACTTTTTGCTTGCCTTTTACCAGGTCTCCTCGGGCCTCGCGCGGTTTGTGACCTTGGGAACAATGTTGAAATGTCTCAAACGTATTTAGGACGTAGAGAATTATAGAACATAACATATAGTCTTATAGAGAATATCCGAACGAGCATTCCCAACATTCTAGGAAGACAACAAAAGGGTCTTTTCCTGTAAGCAAGTGCGTTGATGTGAGGTAACAGGATCCTTAAGGTTGACCCACAAAAGGGGTCCCCCTGACACTTGCGGACTTTTTTGGATTGGCCCAGATGCTACTCCGAAAAGGCAGCTGTGATTTCGAGAAGCGTACATGTCACAAGCTAATGGCAACGATCAGCATCCACCTGAGTACTACTTAACACCCCGGTAGCACCCTGGTGATTGCAGCACAAGAGAGTACTTGACTTGAGAGGCCATGGATAATCCTCTCGCCTAATCTGAACCATATTAACCCAGAAGCATCCTCATGAGTCCGCACATAAGTCATTTACCTTGAAGGTTTCAACGTCTTGGCTTGAGTCTCGGGGTTGCCAAGTCTTTACTAAGTATGGATCGGTGCCATGGCCGGCCCTAAAAAGCAAAGGACAGAAAGAGCTTGCACTTATTTCTCTACACCTGCCCTGAAGGCTGACAAAAGCCAAAGCTTTGTGAAATTTAATAAGCAAAGACGAAAATACTTCTAGACATCCACGGCATTCCTGTCCCAGTCGCATCCTTTGGACTGTCCAACCCACTGGCGCCAATTTCGCGCAGTGCGTCGCGCTTGTCACGGATCGCGACCTGAGTGAGCGCAGGCCGTCACACTTGCGCAGGACGCGGGAACAATTCGAAGGTTCACGCGAAGGTAAAGGTGGGGTCATTATTTGAGTTCCCGGAATTATCCCGTATAACCCATGTACGTTCCAATAGCTGGTGACACCATCAAAATGTGTGGGAATACAGTATAATGCTCACGCATCAGCGAAGATTCGCGAGAATATCACCTGCTCATAATTAGTGAAAGGTTCGCATCTTGAGCGCATTCTACTGCCAGCAGTTCCGGGAACAGCAGCTCTGCTTGACTTAAGTCACTATCTTCTCCCCCTATGATGGAGGAGCAAATGGAAAAGAACATGGACAATGAAATTGAAACTGGGTAAATACAGGGATTTGAGGAACTTAATCTTAGGTTACTAAATGGGGAAACCTTATAGATTACTGTATGTATCCATTATGGTGACTTAATGGAAGTTACTGTATTGGGGGAATGCTCAAGGATTGTCAAGTGCTTACGGTGACAGGTTTGAGCAGGACTGATGTGAACCAAGCGCATTGAGGATCGGAAATCGAGATTGCCTACGTAGTAAGTAGGTTAATAATGGGGATAATTCGGGTTGCTATACGGTTATAGGGAAAACCTGATAAACAAGCAGGGTAATTTAGAATAATTTCAGTTCCCAATGGTGCTATTCCCTATAGCAACCACCATTTAGGGCGAGGTCGGGTGAGGTTGCTTTAGATTGCCCAGCCTAGGATGATCTGGCGGCTGAACATGGGGACTTGGTAAGTGCTACCACGTGACAGCCCTAAACCCTAAACCCTAGATTCCTCAGAGGGGTTGGGAATGTAGACTGCTCAGTCCAAGCGTGGGCTGAAGTCTGCAGCTTGCAAGTTTTCAGGTTTACTTGAGCATGCGTTGATTCGGTTCTCGCCGCAGTCTTCTCTGGTAAAGCATCCGTGGGCCCTCAATTTTATAGTGTCGCTGGAGGATGACGGCTACGCTAGTCTGAGCTGAGTCTCTGCATTGCTGCGGCGTTAGATGTGTCAAGCTCAGAAGAGACAGCAAACGGAAAGCCTGTTGCTCGACAGTCGCCCGGGCGCATAAAACTCGTGGTCCGCACCAAAGAGAGCACGCAGTGCATCCGCAGCCGCACCATAGATGTTGCCCACCTCCAGAACTTCGGCACAATGCTACTCAAAACTCGAGTGTGCCTCTGCCGCATGCTTTGTGATGTGGATTCGGTTGCAAACGAGAGCTCATGTGTTCACCTGTACAAAAAATTGGCTGGCAGACTTAGAGAATGATCTCAGCACTCATGCTCACCTGAGCCCTTTGGAACCCAGCAGATCATCCGCATCCTAAACCCTAAATCAAAAATAGTGGTTTCCATGTTATTTTCCATTATCTCAATATAACCCTAATATAACCCTAATATTACCCCAATGGGTAGTCTGTCGCCTGGCAGCTAGACTCCCCCTCAAGGGCATGAACATGCGTGTGGTTCTCCTCCCTCCCATGGGTGTGGGTGGGGTGGGTGGGAGGGCTTTCTAGATATGTCTGTAGACTTCTTCGGAAATTGAAGATATTCAAATAGGAGATGCCAGTCACGAAGATCGTGCCTCGCACCCCATCCCTGCAAGTTTGGGATCACCCAGAGAAATCACATGCAAAACGTGACGACAAGTACGAGATGGCGCCTGCCAGGCGCCTCATCCCCCCGTGATTGTTGACACTTTGAGATGGGGCAGGTCTGAAAATTGCCGACCGTCATGGGGATTCAGCCCCCATGCCCACAGGAAGACATTCGGCGGGGGTGCCTAGGAACGTCACACGCCTGACCATCTACCTTTGTTTCCACGAGACATAGGACCTGTTTGGTGTTTCATGCTAGTTTGGAGGAGGGGACGGCGTTTCTGCTAACACAAAATTTGAGCCCCAGCCAAACACCACTCCTCCAGCCCTTGCACAATGCTGCAGATACACCGCATTCAAGACAGCAGACTTCAAAGGTGAAATCTTCAACCACGAAACAGGCTTTCTCCAAAGGCTGTTCACGCGGAATTCAGAATCTACTGTCCCCTGGACCCTGAACCCTCAACCCTAAACTGTCCAACCTCACGGCAGACGTTGACATCAACTGCGCCTGCTGCTGTGCCGGGCTGCTGGGATGGTTGAAGGTTTATGCTATAGGTTTAGGGTTTATGGTTTAGTATAATGGGGTAATATAGGGAGAACAGAAAAGAATATGGAAACCACTATAGTATCATAGTATTGTAGTATTCTAGTATTATAGTAGTATAGTATTTTAGTAGCATAGTATTGTATTCTAGTATTTGCATTGCTATCACCGGAATGCCCCACTTCTAACTGAGGCTCAGTAGCCGGACTGTAGGGATAAGATCTTGGATTAGCGTATACAAGTACGAGGCACCATCCAAATTCCTATCTGACCATTGAAAACTCGAGTTTTGTTTGTCTTGCCTATTTCCAACTTCCAACTCAGGATCAGAGCTATTGCTGGCATCCATTTCCATGAGGTCTGGACGAACGAGTGGGTGTCCGAACCTGCTGCCTACAAGTCGATTCCCACATTAGCCACCAAAGTGACCCGAAAACTGCACGCCAAGCTTGTTCTGTAGCCCCTCTTTGGTGGGAGAAGAATAGGGGCCCAGAAGCCCCCTTTGGGATTCCATGCCACTTTGTATAGAGTAGGTAAGGCTGTTAAGACCGACAATGCCAAATGGCATTCTCCCCACCCTAACCCCCAACCGCTTAATCCTAGCCTCTGAGCTCTAAAGCTGTAGGAAACCTGCGCAAAGCCCACCTGAAGCTTCCACGTGGTCTGGTCCCACGCCGAAGCCCGCCACGCGCAACTTCAGGTCACCCTCTGTTTGCATGGGGTTAGGTGGCGGACAAGGCGGGACCCTTAGGTTCTTGACGGTCCAAAGACAATTAACCTCCAGGCGGAATGCTTGATTAATCACACATGCTACCATTCCTTAATAGGCTGTTTGAGGTTGCATGCACTCTGGTCATGTATCTATTGCTGGGATTGCAATTTGCTGTTTATTTCTTGCTCTCGGCCATCATGTTGGGAAACACAGCCAGCATCCATATGCCGTACAGATGGGAAACGGTGTAAAGAGCGTTTAGCATGGAGAAGACCTCGGACTACCAAGACCTTTTGACCATCATGCAACCATAAACCTCGAGCTCAACAAACCAGCTATCAATAGTACAGCCAGTCCACCCACAACGGAGGATCACCAAGATGGACTGCGATGGACCAAGGTGACCTGCGCCAAAAACCTGATGAGTCCAGAGTTAGGACGTGCGAAAAGGCTTTTTTTAATTGTCCAATGCCGATTTCAGCCATCCTCCTCCGGCGGGTGAAGTGGCCTTCTCTTCGTCTCTGAAAGATTCGTTGCTATATAGGGCACTTGAGGTTTTGATTTGGAACCCTACGAGGCGTTTACATGTTGAGGTTTGCTTCATGCAAGTCTGAGCATATGCACCAAAAGCTACAGGCAGAACAACACCACGGGCTTAAAATTGTGGTTGGGGGCCCATACACTAAGGATCTCACTGTTTGCATGTATGTGCGAATACCTTTGTGATAGATACTCAACTTCTATTTCTTGTCCCTCCAGACGCACCCCCTCAAACCTGCAACGAATTCCGATTGCATACTACATGCCGGGCAGGGTCTTTTTTTGACCGTGTTTGGGCTCCATTTTGACCGCGTCAGGGTGGAAGGCTCTTTGTTGACCGTGTTTGGGCTCCATTTTGACCGCGTCAGGCTGGAAGGCTTCTTTTTTACCTTGTGCGTCCATCTCAAACTGGGTGGGGCCGTGTTTGGCCTCCATTTTGACCGGGTCAGGGTGGAAGGCTTCTTCTCGACCTTGTACGTCCATCTCAAACTGGGTGGGGCCGTGTTTGGGCTCCACTTTGACCGGGTCAGGGTGGAAGCCCACACTTCCCCCAGTTTTTGGTACATGTTTGTGTCACCAGGAGCCCGGGAGCCCAACACTTCACTTGGTGTGGATGCCTGCAACCAAGCACGCATGTTGATCTTTTGATTAATTATCTACCCAAAT
>CAJNIZ010013891.1:75325-133323 GCA_905231905.1 Symbiodinium pilosum
TTCTGAAACTGGACAACCCAAACCCGAACAAACTAGAGGGCCTGACCGAACAGTTATTTTTTCTTTTTTTTTCTGGTTGTCCCTAGGTTTTTAAATTCGAAGCCAATCTACTGAGGCATTCGAATAAAGCAAAACGGGAACCCAGGATTTGAGAATTTCCATTGAAATTGACACAGATTTGAGAGAGACTTATGTAAGGAAGTCAAGTCAAAGGAATTGAATATTCCGACTTTGAATCACATGAAGGATTTATGAAAATCAGGGACCGACTCAATCAAAGGAAGTGGGAGAATGACGCCAAATTCAGAAAATGAGGCCTCACAGTGTTTTGGGACTCTGGACCCTCCGAAATGCTGAGAGACCTCAATATTTCCAACATTTTTGTGCTCCATCTTTGGAGGTCTTGGGCGGAAGACCCCGACCTCAAAGATTCAGGCCTTCATGGAGCTCCAAGCCATTGCAGAAACCATGAACGGCATTAGCGTTGCGAGCTTTCCAGCATTGAACTCTTAACCAGTACCTAAACCCCCAAAAGTANNAGGTAAAATAATGGCCCAAAACCACCAAAAACAGCCAAAAGTGCATTATTCTACACACTTTTGGGGGTCTGGGTAGATCACCAGGGAGCGGCAGCCAGTGCAGCAGAAGCACGGCAATCACTACAAGCGCGTAGCCTGCCAACTTCTACCCTGGTTTTAGGGTTCAGGGCAGTTCGCCTGAAGCTTAATCCTATAGGATTAAAAATCTCTTTGTGCAGTTTTAGAAGGGAACCCATTCCCCAGAGGTTGAAGGGGTCCCTGAGGCACCATGTCATGTTTCAGCGCCTGCTCGGACACTGGAGTCACTTTGTTGCAAGCGCCAGGATTCCTGAGTTGTTCTGCTGTGGCTGAAAGCAATGCACAAGTTACAAATTATAGTAGCCTGAAAGGCAGAACTGCAAATAACCACCCACACCATGAAAGTCAAGCAAAAACCAATGCATAACATATGATCACATTGCGCACATCGTCCAAGATTCCACAGCAAAGCAGCGTAAATGAGGGTGAAGAAGTCCTACTAAGGCATGAGATGTTACAGGGAAGGAGTGCAGCTTGCTCCAAGATGTTGCATTCGTCAATCTCCAGATCGGGACGCCTTGATGAATGTTCTCATCAGGATCCACCTGAGATGCTGGACCCGCTTCGGAGGCTGAGGAGAGGCTAAACCCAAAGGTTCCTTCGAACTCTTCAATTTAAGTAAAAGCGTTACCTCGTGATTTATTTACCTCATCCCAAAGCAGTTCAGTGGCTTCGGTCTTGGTATGCAGGTGGTGTAGCAAGACATGCTCATGCCACCTGGGGGGTTTGCAAAAATGGGGAATGGATTATAGGGGTCCCTATGACCTGGAAGCTTACCCTAAACCCTAAACCCTAAACCGAGTATAGGGGTCCCTATGACCTGGAAGCTTAGACCCCAGAGAGGCTTGTTTTAAGAAGCTCCCGAACCAGCTCTCGAGCGGAAAGCCAAGGAGGCCCTCCACCACTAACTTTGCATAGAAATGCTGCGTGTAGGGTAGCCTGGCTGGTAGCTTCCATTTTCTTTTCCATTATCCCTATTAACAACCCCAATATCTTATGTAAGAGGGCTCAGAATTCTTTAGGTGCCTAGACTGAGGTGTTGGGGTCTAGAGTGGCTAGGCGTCTCCGCTGTAGTAAAGCCGGACGTCGAGGGCATGCCGTAGTATGCCTTGAGCAGACCAACTGAAAGGGTTTTTTGAATTGAAAGCCGAGTTGCTGTGGTATAACACTTCCGTGCATAGCCTCGTGGGCTGCGCCTGTGAGAACCAAGCGGGAAACCAGATTCAAGACGCATGCCACGAGGGAGAATGAGCCAACGTTGATCTGGTACCTTGGTCTTTTTCTGAAAGCTTTACTTACAATCTGGGTCTGTAGCAGGCTGTTAGAGGGCATGCTGCCAGCTTAGACTACATCCCAATCAGTTTGCCAAATTTGCGATTTCATGACTCCTCACATCGCACATCTTCTGTCAGCCATCATCCCTGGTAAGGATACAAACTGTGCGTTTGCCAGAAAAAAGTTTCTCAACAGCTGTCTAGGCACCAGGTGGCTAGAAAGAGCACTAGGTTGAAATTGATCTTCATGAGGATGGGAACGTTGGCCTGTCGTGGCTTGGTCACGCCCATGTCTGCCAGCTGCTGACTGACACGAGAGCGCAGTGTCCTTGTCTGCCGGCTTCCAAAACGGGTGGTCTCGCTGTATCAGCTAATATCCATAAAGGAACCCTTTACCGATATATGGTCATGCTCTTGCTGGCCTAGGATCACGGGCCCCTCCCTGTCCCCCTGTAGGTGTGTGTTCGGAGGCTTGGGCTGATTTCAAGATCTTACATCCCTCCTGTGGCGGGCGCTTGGGTTAGCGCGTGGGGGTAAGGTGGGTGGTCGAGGTTTGAACAGACTAGGGATATGTGTGGGGCATGCTTAAACTCACATGATATGAGGATGACAATAAGGGACTTATGCGGATATACCAGTGTTATGTACAGATGTGCACGTATATGAGTACAAACGGATTAACATTCCCAAGAAATGTTTTCTTGGCGTGATCGGAAGATTTCAAAAGGATAATCATTGAAAACAGGCACATGCACAATCCCTATGACCGTTGGGGTTTTGCGGATCTTGTAGATGTAGCCAGATGCTACAGCTAGCGAAGATTCGAAGATGCAGCATTCGAGGCACTCCGTCCCTGGGACCGTTGGCACCTTTGAGATCGCAAAGGTCTGAACACGCTCACAGTCGTAGAAAATTTTGTCCTCACCTTGCCTTCCGGCCCGCCACCCGAGGACCATACCATGAGTGGGGGGCCTGACCGCACATAGGGTTGAAAGCTTCGAAGGATCCCTGATTTGGCAGTCGCATCACAAGGCCCGTCTTCTGGGTTGCTTTTAAGAAACTGAGTTTAAGCTACTACATTGGGGAAGACCTATTAATGAACATATATATATATATACCCATTATGGTAACTCAACTTAAGTCCCTTCAATCCCTACACTCCCGCAGTTTCCATTTCAGTTTCAATTTCCTTTTCCATTTGATTCGCCACTATAGGGGGATAATATGGTAACGCAATTCAAGTTCCTTAACAGCGACCCAGTCTTGGGGCACATAAGGGGCAGCTTGAATCCTCACTCCTGGAACACTAAACCCTAAACCCTTTTTAAACCATCATAGTAGTTTCCATTTTCTTTTCCATTATCCCTGCAGAAACCTATATAACCCCAGTATATGGTTGTGTTTGCGCACACCTTGGAAGCGGCCATAATTCACACACAATCAGAGAGCACAAATTACGCAAGCTTACCTGCAAAAGCCCCAACCCGACACCCTATACTGGGTCGCTGTTCAGGAACCTAAGTTACGTTACCATAATGGGTATATATCGTATTTGAAAGGGTGTCCCCAATGTAGTAGCTTAAACTCAACTCCTTAACAGCAACTCAGTATACTGCTGAGGCGAAGTATCATGTAGAAGCCCTCGGGCTCGAACAAATAGCTGTGCTCACTGTCATCAATGCTGCCAATGACAAGGTTTGGAGCCACCTGGACACGTGCGGCATTTTACGTCATGACGTTTAGGGCTTCAGGGTTGCCGGGTGTTACCAGGCATTACCGGCTTAAGGATCCTTTGGTTGGTTTCACTGCATTCAGTCCGCTACCGCTACAGAATCAAAAGCTAGATGTCGGTAGACAGGAGTCCGAGGAGAGGTTCAAAACGGACCTTGATTGGACGGAGGATGTGAGCCTGTACCTTCTCAGCAACAGGGGTTCAACGGCCTTGAAACACCTTGGAATCCATTGTCTGTTTCGTTCGTGGAACCTTCGCAAAATCAACATCTTCACGGCTTGCCCTAATATTGGTGCGTGAGCAAAAACACAAGCCCTCCCAAAAAGCCTGATATTTCTGCAAGGCCAGCCGTGGCCCTTCCGAGAGATGTTGAATCCGGAAGAGGGTGGACGCATCCTGCGAGCGGGGCTTCAGCCGTTAAGCTGTGGGAAGAGGAGCTTTGGGCTTTAGGGATGCCTAGGGCTATGCCTCCGATTCCTTCCCGGAGGGGTCTACAGGGGTCCGCGCATCTATGTCGCATAAACTCTGGGCCTTCCAGCATCTCAGTATCTGCTTGGACACTTGCATGCTTAGGGTTTAGATCGACCTAGGCAACCTTCAACAGAAAAAAATGTAGGTTGGACGCTGAACGCTCGTGTTTCAAGCAGTTGTTGCCCGATAACCAGACGTTTCAATTCAAAGCCCGGTTTTTGTCCTGTATGCAAACGAAGAATTCGTAACTACCCCGTGCTAGACCCATAATTTCCTTGTAAAACACTGTAATTTGAAGATGCGTTTTCCGCAGATTGCAAAACCTGACTTGCTAATAAAAACCTTGGGATTCTCTCCACAAGCTACAATTTTCATAGTTGGCCTTTGAGGTAGGTCACCACGACTCCAAGACAGGACGCTTGTTAGCACCCCACACCCCGGAGCCTAAACCCGACATCCCGAAGCGCTAAACCTATCAGTTACACCCGGCAGGCTAAGCCCTCTTGTTGGTCAAGCAGCCGTACCCATCGTCTTGTGCAATGGTAATTGCGAACCAGGATGCCAAGAGAGAAGGGGACGTAGATCGTAGTACAGACCATCAATCTTCCACAGCTCTCCCGCCTCACGGTACCTCTGATACCCGTTCCCTGGCCTTTGGTTAGCCGGGAATAAAGGGATCAAAAAGAAAATGGAAACTACCATAATGGGTGGGTTCTATAGGGACTAGTATAAGGGTCCATTCCTTCATTCCTAGCTAACAAAAAGCCTGGAGGATCCGATCCGAAGCATATTCCTTATCACCCATTCCTGTTGCCGCTCTGTGTATATATATATATAGATATCTATGCTTAAGGACCAAGAGTTTGGATTCAGAGTTTATGTTTTCCGTGGATGGGATCCCTAGTTCTGAAAATATCAGCGTATTTTTGACTCAAGGTGGTCTTGGTCTCTCCAACAACAGCCGAGGCACGTTGTCAAATTGCCTCCGCACGCGACAGTCTTGTTGATGGTCTCGCCGTGAGAACTGCATGTAGCTTCCTGAGATGCGGCACCCTGAAAACTTGAGTAGAGGTTGACTTGCAGTGTAAAACTGGAGCACATTCAACCAGGCTTAGTTGGCCTGTAGCTTCTCGTCCTACGAAGGCAGGCCAAACCAGCAAAACCTACGCAAGAAGGCTGCAGCATTCGGAGTGATGCCGTACTTTCTCAATTCCCTGAAATTAGGACCTGTGCACGGGTCTACCTTGTAAAGCCCCAAAACACTAGGACTCCCAACTTACAGGGACATTCCCATGACTGCCCAATACCAAACACACTTTGGCAAGGAGTCATCCAGGCCCACGATGTCCGGATGGCTCAAGTCCAAGTCGAGCCCGACGATGCCAAGGCATACCACTGCCACGGAGAATGCAATTGCCTCTGGGGCATATTCACATGATTTGGACTCAGATGCACAACCTCCTGTAATCATGTGCCGAATCTCTGCTAAGTTGCGCCGTTTTGGTGAAGGTGTCCTGTCATGTTGATCTGTCGCCGCAGAAACCAGGAGGGCTTGGTGTCCACTTGGGAGGCGCATTAATTAGTCCGTATTTGCTTGAGCCACAAAGCCAGGTCAAGTTTGATCGATTCCGTTGAAATGTGGGTCTCTCTCAATTGTGGTTGCCTGTTGCGATCCCTCCCGAAGGAACCATATCATTTCGTTGGATACAGGGGTGGAACCAAGAGTGGGCCCAGCTGGGGCAAACAAGTCAGCACCCAGTTTTGTTCTCCCAAAATACGAGGTGCCGCAGCATCAGAGGCCGTATCTGTGTTTGCTGCCTTTTCAGCAGAATACCAGAATTGACTGTAGGCGATGGGCGCCGCCAATTCACTGCTATTCGGCTAATGGGTAAAGTGCTGTTGCGGCCTACGGACAGCTGGTGACGTTGGGTGCCAAGTTCAAGCTGACCACAGCTGAGGCTCTCGTTGGCCCTTTTGTGCTCCGACGGAACAACCCACTGAGCCTTCAAAGCGCCAAAGGATGAATATCTCGTAAGCATCATCTCAGCCCTGAATGCTTCAAAAGCACGAGTGCTCCAAGCCTAGGCAGCGGAAGCCACGAACCTTATGTGTTGGCAAATTGTGAACATGACCAATGTCTTTCCCTGTCGCAGGACTATTAACACACATGCAAAATGCCACTCAAACTTGATCCAGGAACAGGGTCCAGCGTAAGAGCGCAAGTTGCGCAGTTGCAGACGAAGTGCTTTGTCGCCTCGCCGTCTTGGCTTAAGGGTTCAGAATCACCGAGGTGATGAGGTGCGTCAGATTTTGTTTTTAAGAGGTCCTTATTGAATGTTGTGACATGCATCTCCCTGCGTCCTCCCTGAAACTCCAAACCCTATTCAGTCTTTCGTTGTCCCGTCCACGGGCGCTTGAGCGATGACTGCCGTATGCCGCAACCTTTCTGCTGAACAAACTCAACCAAGCTGTATCACTTGCAACGTCTATGCCATCTGGGGTCCATGTGACAAAATGAATGCTGCTTCCGAACATGAATTTCTGAACGCTGCTCTCTTCCAATCCCTACAGTACTGTTGCTCCCGGAGTTCAGCCGGCAGCGAACCCGTAGATGATAGAAGCTGGAGCAATATCAAAAGTGGCAAGAACGAGTTGCAGCGAGTCGGCCATGTCCGTGGTACTTACCCAGACCCCCCAAAGGATCCAAAAAATGGAACCCCCTAACATTCCCCTACTTTCGCCAATGTAGTACTGGGTTCATCTTGGGGGGTTTCCACTTTTCGGAACCTTTAGGGGTCTTTGTATGCGTGTTCACATCTGCTAGCAGGGCAGCACTTGATTAACATCAAGTAGTATGCAGACCTCATGCCACTGAAACCACACGTGCTGCCGTGACTATGGCAGCTCGTGTCAATGGAGTGGCTTAAAAAAGGTATATACTCTTATATAGTACTGTATGCCTCTGAACCGGCAGAAGTGAAGTCCATCGCATGCTGGTGTTGCCCTCAGACAGACTTAGTAAACTACAGTTTACTATGCTAAAGGACGTTTTCCAAGCTCCGATGGAAGACCCCTTACATAATGTGGTGTTCAGTTCTGCATATAGGGATAGAATTCAAGTAAGAGGACGACACAGAGGATGCCGTAAAGCATATTGGCTTGAGACCACAACGCAGGTGTATTTTCCCCATGCCCATTCAACTCACCCTGGTAGTGGAATCCTTGGACCTAATTTAGTCTATGCTCAAATTAACCGGGATCTGGATTCTACAGGGCAGGCGCCAATGCGCGCAAGACAGCGCGCACGGCGGTGACAAAAAGTATGCAGACCTCTCCTGCACTGACCTCAAAACATCTTAACAGTTGGTACCGGACCGTTGCACTAGCACAATATAGCTCATATAGCCCCAATATACTATAGTAGTTTCCATTTTCTTTTGCACTATTCCCTACTACAACCCCGGTACCCTAAACCCTAAACCCTACCACTTGAAACCTTCCGGAGGCAAACAATGTGCTTTGGGATCTGCAGCCTGCACACAACGGAGTCTATTTCCAAAGTAACCCCTGTTCGTAGTAGCTACCCGGACTCCTTGGTTTAGGTACATAATTTGGTAGCTTCCAATCTCTTTAGTCTTTGAACAGACCACGCAAACTGCCACGGTGTAGAATGTCTGGTTCTGCTTCAACGGACTTGCATCTTATTGGGTCGTTAGCAAATCGGATTCCCATCATGGACACCTCGCACATGCACATTCACACGCACAAAAATCTGGATGGATCTCTATATTATACATTCGCATGGAACCATCAGACAAAATCTACCTCATATGCGATCGGTTGCACATCTGGGCACCCTGAAACTTGTGAGCCTCCAGCTGCGCTCGCCTACTTGCCGTCGATTCGAGCAAGCTTTCCTCAGCCAGGTAAGACCTCGCACTCCGAAGAAATGGCCAGTATACGCTCTCTGTTGCAAATGGTAATGCAAACGGATCACCGCGAGCAGCAGACATGATGCAAAATTGCAGAGCAACACACCAGACACACCTCTAAGTCCACAGCGGCAAGCTATATGTTGCGTTGGATTGGTTGCCAATACGGACTTCCATGGTTCTTTGTCGCCCATTCTGACTCCAACGTGTTGATGCAAACCCCGTGTCCTTTGCAACATCCGAACTACGCAGTCTAGGTGCTTCAATCACACCTTCTCACAAGTTCATGCACCATTTGCTGACTGCGGTTGGGCTGCACGGTGATCTCCTCGCCTTTGGATATGTCTCGCCTGACAACAGGCATGTGGTCGTGGCTTACTCCCCCTATCAATTGATTCCTTAGAATTGGGATGATGGATACCCGCATGCGGCAGTGCAGAAGTTGCCGCCGTCTCGCGCAAGAATTCGACGGGGTTTGTTCGACAAACTTCTATTTGAAAACTTTCCAGGAAGTGGTGGTCCTGAAAAGGATTAAGCGTGCGGTACTTCCCTCATACCCTGCGGTTCCATGTGCCCCAAAGTTTCGAATCACTTGTAGCTCTATTGCAGCTTTGAATTCAACATGCTCTGAAATACCGCGATCCTGTTTTAAATGACCCTACACAGAAAATGGTATGCGCTGGAAGCAGGTACAGGAAGCGGCGTCCCAGTCCCAATCACGGACATTTGCACATGTCATAGCTGACGCAAGGCTCGCGTAAAGAATTGCGCCCCCTGCTTGCGACACACATGCTCACAGCCCAAAAGCTGTTGGCAGGTTCAATTACACCCCACTTTATTCTTGCTTGCACTTCACGGTGCTAGACCTGTAAATATACCGCAGAAGATCTAATCTGGTCACCACAGGGGTTCGATTACGTGTATATGAACACAACTAATTTGCACATCACATGAATTATGCGACTAGATCCCGTAATTTGATGAATTAGTCCTTCAAACAGTCTAGTTCGTTTGAGTATGAAAGTATTCAGATTAGTCTCAGGCAAATCTTTCTGCCTTGAAATGTGTTACCTTGTTACCGCCTACAACTTTGCTGTTCCCAGTCAAAATAGTTACCCTGTTATAAGCTTGGGGTCAGGTACCGAATGTTTGGGCAATCATATCAGCCTACTTTCGCAATTCTGACTCCAAATTTTCAAAATTCCACGAATCCCAAGAGTGAGCCAACTCTGGCTGCGGATTTTTTGGAACCCCATAAGTTCCGACAAGCCCAAAAATACCCAACATTCCGCAACGAGCTTGCTAATGGTTGCGGATCTTTGGAATATCATACTAAAAATCGTGTGACATCGTTCGTCTAAATGTGTAAATGTCCGGAGTTTCTGGAATTTGCGGATGATTTGGAATTTGGTATTCCAAAGTTCCGCAGCCATGGTTGGTTCAGTTTTGGACGTGTTGGAGTTTGTTTGACTACATCATTATATAAAAGGTATGTCCGGGAGGACCTATCATATACACATGCATTCGTAGACTTCCCTGACCCTACGGGCCCAAAAGGCCCAGGGCGTCTTCAATGTGTGGGAAAGATTTTAACTTGTTTTAGTACATTTGCAAATTCAGCTGTACCGTGGGCAGTTTTGATTTTTTGTGTTCGTGTTGCTCATGAGGCCTGTCATATGCTCAATTTGCATGTTTGCATCTCACCGTTGCACCTTTCATTGTACGTTTCCATTTTCGCATTTCACTGTGCGCAGCTTCATGCTGCAACTCCCATGTGGGGGAATTAGACCATTTTATATAATCTTCCAATGTGGATCTGAACCTACCACTCGCAAGCAGCACGAGCAGGGGGATGTGCGCGAACATGTTCGCCAAGGATTCAATTTCACCGTTCTTGAAGCCAGGGGACACAGGGCACATTACTTGGTCGTCTCTCGACAGCACCAGTGATGATGCCAGGGTCTGGGATCTGATTAATCCCGCGTAGCTGCCAGGGCAGCTTCCTGTGGTGCCCCAAAGTAGAAAAAGAACGGCCCCGAGTATTCGACTCCACAATCAAATGGCATACACGGCCAGGACCGCTTAATTTGAGGAACCCGATCAAACAAACTGTGCAAACAGTTTGATTTAATATATTGAATTTCGCTGATTGATCCCTTGAGGGGGCACGGCACGGGTCTGAAGTAAATTCATTAGGCTGGATGCTTAGGGGGCCTGCGTTGTCAAAGGAATCAAAGGAAGCGCCTCATTTAGATTGTGGGCTTGAGCCTGAATCCAAGTAGTCTAGCTATTCACAAAACCCTTTGTTTAGAGTAGTGAAATTATCTGAATCACTTCATCCAGTTGATCCAGATCACTTACCTCACCAAATCAAGGAGATGGCCAATCAAACTGATTTACTGAAAACTAATCCTAAAACCTAAGCACTATTAGGTTGGGTACATTGCGGATATGAAGCCTGAATCCAATCAATCAAAATAGTCAATCTTCAGAGCTTGATTAGTTAGATCGGCTATGGGATTTGTAATCTCAGTCATGTGATTTCCAGTGGTATCATGCTGATTCCGTTAGTTACTAGGTCTGAATCCAAGTAACCAAGTAACTGGGTTGTTTACACGAACACAATTATCCCAATGAATAACAACAATCGGATTCATCTAACTATTGGATGATCTTAGAATTACATTACTTGGACATCATCCGATTGAGTAGATTCCAATCAATTAAGTGCACCCATACCAGCCTTAACCTTGACACTTCATGTGCATGAAACGGAAGGATTCTGGAGAAGCCCATTGCAGGGTGTTCATTTGTGCCTTTTTGAAGGAGGATGAGAGAAACCAAACATGATGGGGAAACCAAAATTCACCGAGATTTGCAATGTCCTTGAATTAACACATCATCTGAAGAGGGTAGGTAACAAACCATGGAAAATGAGGTGTCAAGATTGGTTACGATAGTCGAGTTGAGTACCACTGGCAGCTTTTGCTCCGGATTACACACGAAGAAGGAATCAAGTTCGAATGGGAATCAAATGAGGTATCAAGTTTAATTCAAATCGCATGGGAGCCAATTTCGTTCTTGAGGGCCAGCCAAGTTTGCTGAACCAGGTGATAATCAAGCGTCCACCCCCTTCTACGCCCGGCCATTTGGCAGCAAGCCAGTCAGGAGCACCGAAAGCTGTTAGCGCTCTGGTTCCGCAGAGGTTTTTCTAGCACCACGCTGTACCTGGCCTGTACCGCAAGATATGTAATGTAATCTGGACATCACAAAGTGTTGTCCTTAGCCCTGGCAGGATTGGCCAGATCCGATATCCTGGCATCACCACACAAAGATTAAAAATTAATTCCTTCTGAACAGGTTTGCACACACACATTGCACACGCCTAAGCTCTGAGCCTTGTCCTGAAACTTGGAGTACACAGCTTGAAACAGCTTGAACGCTCAACATTACTGTTGCCAGTGAAGTCTTGAGCGCCGCGCGCGCAGCGCGCGCACAATGGATCTCGAAAGCGAGTGTAATCACTTGCATCCACGCCACTTTTAGCAGCGTAAGTCCGTGTTTGGGGGTTTCAGCGAAAGGGGCTTCAGGAAAACATGCATGTTCAGAGCGGCCGTGCGGTGTTGATAAGGTGCCATCAGGCATCAAGTGAAGGCAAGAAAACAAGCGGCCAGGATGCACTTGGCTTGCAAGCTGCCAGGTGTCGAGGTCAAAGGTCCAACGGGTTGATTCAAGTCATTAAATGTTGTGACAAACATGCCTTTGGTATTTTCATTTTTGGGTATCGCCATCAATAACGGCCAAAGACAACACAGAGGGCCACACTTGTTTGGGTTTTCAAAGTTCTTTCCATTTCTGGTTTTGCGATCTGAGTTCGAATGAAATTTTCAGTTTGTGGTTTGTTGTATGTAGGACTTAAAGCGATCCAACTAAATTGGTATGTAGACATGTTAGCGGCAGAGTGACAGGCCACGAATGTCTTAATAAAAGGACATTGCAAATCTGAAGGCTCAATAAACCCTAAACCGCAGCACTCTCTGCCCGCGGCAGCTCCAGCCCTCAGTGAAAAATGCTACAACAAGAGAAACTGTACTCGCTTGGAAAAGAGCCGTAGCAACTCACCGCTCCGAATGAGTAGCAAAAAAAAGAGCAATCATAATAATAACAGTCAGAATTATAATCATAATAGTGGTAGTCCTGATAGTAATAGTACAAGCAATAATCATAGTAATGGTAATAGTAATGGTAATAGTAATTGTAATGTACAGCGCCAGGAACCGGCTTCGTAGCCCAGAGTTAGGGGTAAGGGAATATATTGGGGATATATAACTACGATAATACAGTGGGGTTATATTGGGATAATCTGGAAAATAAGATGGAATCTGCTATATTATTTAGGTTTCAGGGTTTGGGGCTCAGGTCAGCTCCCAATACAGCAACGACATCTGCAAATGTTTTTTGGGTTAGCGCAAAACTTGTGAAATCACTTGCGCTTCCTGCTTGAAAAACCCATCATAGCGTAAAGTATCAACTGCTAGAAACAGAGCTGACGCATACTCGGAACGACCCCGTTAGGCACCGCAAGGATAGGCCTTCAGGTTAGCAGGTTATGTCGCCTCCCTTTTTTCTTGGTTGCATTCCAATTCTGTCATCATCATGAATCATGCCCTCGGTTACTTGGTTGCTCAGAGCTTGCATGCACTTGCAAGCTGACGTGGAATAATGTGGAATAGCTGAGGGCAATACCAAACTAGCAGGTACGTGAGTTCTGTATCCAGAACTAATCTCACAAGCAAGAAGTTGAGGTGACTTCGGTGGCACTTGACCTGTTAATGAGCCAGGTGCCCCCTGCGTCTGAAAATCCATCACTCAAGCATGCTTAGAATGTTTTGCTCAAGGTCTCTCACACAAAAGCACCCGTTGTTTAAACAGTGCAATTGACGAAATCATCCTTCCGCAACTGGAACGAAAACATGAAAATCAAATTGAAACTGAGGATGAATTGCCTAAGCATGACCCTGAAACCTTAACCTCAAACTAGAACCATTGTGGCTCACCTGAGTTTTCCAAGCGATCAAAAGTATGCTACAGCGTCTACACAGTTGACAGTCTTCAGGCCATGCGGCTGTAAAAAATCGGCCACGCGTTCGATGCGCCGCTTTTTGACAGATTCGAAAAGAAAACTACGCTGATGTCTCGATGCAGAAAGGCCTGGACTTTGCTCACGTTCTTGGAGCAAGTAAGCACTACAATTCCGAAGAACTTGACGAGAAAGACAAACAAGCACCAGGAACAGAGTTGAGGAAAAGTCAAGCTTGATCAAAGCAAAAAAATCGGAGCCACTTAGCAGGACGAAGGCGCTCCTTGTGAACAATACAAGCCAGCTGCTCTTTATGACTTTATGAGCAAGACGAGCCAAACGCGAGGAACAAAATAAAACAAAACTGGATACGAGCCGCATGTGGAAGAGACAGCAACAAGAAACAAGGAAGACAAGACAGATGAATGACCAAGCACTCGAAGTGCCTCGCAAAAGCGTCCCACAAACGACTGAAAAGTGCCCGTGCATCTATAGCCTGTCCATCATTACAAATCACTCCGTTGGTTAGGCAGCTGTGTTGGCCCTAAGGTAACATTGAAGTGAAGAAAATCCTGCTGCGCTTTTTCCATGGCACCACATAACCTGGAAGTATGGATTAGAGATTGCTGACGCATTCAAATATGTACCGGACGGAGGTGGGGGCTGGGTGGTGCTATACACCATGGCCAAACCCGGCGAGGTCTAATCTAACTTATGCAACATTTTGGCTCTTGGCGTTCAGGCCCATCCTACAAGAAACTGACCGACACAAGAAAACCATGGCAGCCTGGCACGCATGACAAAGGAGTCCCCCTCGTAGTGCCACATACCTGTTGCAGCATACCCATATGGTCTGGGCACCCAATAGCTCAACAGTATATACTCACGTGCCAAAGGATTTACATGGACACCGACCTGCATATGGACATGTACTCGTGATTCCTTGAGCATACATACCGGGTGGCCATAACATGAAAGTGTGCCCCCCTCTGGCTGCCTGTGTTGAAGATACAGGCTTGCTTCAGCAAAGTTGGCTTCACTTTCCTGTAGTGCATCTCGCTGAAACCTGCAGAACAGCAACTGCGCCTGCAAATCCGCCTAAAACCCACTTGGCCTCCAAGGTAACATGGAACCCCCAACAGAGCCAATAACAAAAACGTTCCAAAACAGCGCTGTCATTTTAACGGGTTCCATAGTAGCTTGGTGATGGTTGGGACTTGAAAGCCATGACAACCTGGCAGTAGCATAAGGATGTCTCAGAAGCTTGATCCAGAAATTGCCTTTTGCGCAGGGTCCAAGTGCCCATATGGACTTTGATTTAGACTTCAGGCCCAAGCGAGCTTTGTTTTGACAATTTGGTGTCTAAATGTATCTTATATCCCTTGCGGTACTAGAGTCCGGGGCTATGCTGTAGGTAGATGCTTGGACTTTCAGGCGCACAGTTTGGCCGACAGTCGTGCGAGACGAAGGCAGGCAAAAAGAAGGTGCTGAAACCAATTGGCTCCTGCTGCAGGGCATCGGAACGAGATCTAGGGGTTTGGGTTACAGAAATAGGGTTCTGGCAGAGAAGATTTGAGATGTAGCAACTGCATTGTATCAGTACATTATCGGAAAAAGAAGCCTTGTGCGTAGAGACTTGCATTGGTATGTGATCTGCTGTCTCCCCCAACCGAGTCTGAGGTCAGACAGACTTGTATGAGGGCTGAGCGTGTAAGGTTGCCATGAATCAAGAACACCGCTATCCAAATGGCCAGCATGTTGCTCTTAATCTTTTGGGGCGTTGACCTGGCGAAGATGCTGTTCAATCAGTCAATCTGGAGCCCCTACCTTCAGGTTCCGGGCCCATTCGGTGACTTCAACAAATCCAAGCGTGCTCGCATGAAGTATGAATTAAGCCCGTGAAATCTTAATACTACTTCCAAAGCAAATGAGGATGTGAGTTCAGTTTAGTTGCGCATCTATGGAATTTCAGGTCTCTTGAATTTCGCTCCGTTTAAAATTCTCGGCAGCTTTTTTACCACGCAGAAAGCAAGGCGGGACAGGTGGAAGGCCTGTTGCCATTCCCCTCAGGAGTTGAAATGGTTGTTTCCTCCTCACGTAATCCTCTGGCGCTTTGGCTTAGGCTGTGTGGGCTCTTCGTGTTCGCAGCCCTGGGCCTGTGAGAGCATGCCAACTATGTCAAGGTGGCCGTGGTGAGTTGCCAGGGTCAGAGCGCTTATGTCGTTCATCTTCCTTGCCACATTCACCCGTGCGTCAATGAGCGCGGACACCACCTCAAGGTGACCCCCAAAAGCCGCTACAAAGAGAGGCGGGCATCCACCAGTTCCTTCCTTGTCAGCGCCGGCACCAAGCAAGAGCCGTACCTTATTGCTTCCAAACAGGTGCTGAACAACAGGAATGCTTTTCACAAGTTATCGGTTGCCTTATGAACTGACCACGTAAACAGGTTCCATGTGCCACCTCTGCATGGCCACGACTGGCAGCTGCAGAGACAGGTGTGATGCCATCTAAAACTGTATCCACCAAAGCTCTTGCTTCAGTGAGGCAGCGTGTCACTCCCACATTGCCACGCATAGCAGCAACCAAGAGGGGCGTCATACCCTCAACTGCGGACTCATTCTTTTCGGCACCCGCCTCAAGCAGAAAGCTCACAATGTCACTGTGTCCGCTCCTGGCTGCTGCGAAGAGAGGTGTCCAACCATCTCTTGTGGTTCGGTGCAGTTTTGCTCTGGCCTTGACAAGTGCCTGTGCCACTTCCAACTGGCCCTCCTGCGCTGCAGCTGCGAGGGGTGTAAAGCCGCTGTCTGCCGCCCTTTCCATGTCTGCACGATGGTCAAGCAGCAGCTTTACCAGATTAAGGTGGCCCTGCCTGGCTGCGAGGAGGAGAGGGGACGGTGGTCGAGCATGCTCGTTTGCGTCCGCTCCGGCCTGCAACAGCAAGCGTGCGAGTTCGGGGCTGCCGTCCCGGGCCGCGACGGAAAGAGGAGTCATGCCTTGCTCGGGAGCCTTCTGCACGTCGGCACGGAACTCCAGCAAACAGCGTGCAACCTCCAGGCGACCCTCGCTGACGGCCATGAGGAGTGAAGTGACTCCACCAGTGCTTCCTCTATCCTTGGGTATTGTCAAGCGCTGTAAGGGGTGATTACTTCTAGTCACTAGTCTGTATCGGGTTCAAGTGCAGACAAGGGTGTAAAACGCCTTTAACAACAGCTCAGTATCTTTGTCGGCCTTTGCCTCCACCAGCGCACGTACAACTTCGGCGTGGCCCTGGTCTGCGGCATTCATGAGAGGCGTGATGCCGTGCCTTCCAAAGGACGCATCCCTATCAGCACCAGCCTCCAATAACAGCTTCACACTCTTCAAAGCTCCGCCGAAACTGGCAAGCTGAAGCGCAGATCTTCCGTCAGCAAGCATGTTGGGATCCAGAGGTTGCTGAAGCAGCGCTTCCACCTTTTTGGCATCATCCACTTCGCAAGCTGAAAAGAGATCCCGAAGTTGGGTAGCCTCCGAGCAATAGTCACATTTGACTAGCTGCAATGTTGCCGGCAGGTCCAGGGAGTCATCTTCGAGCAGCATGCGGTCAAACAAACAAAGCTTCAGCCGGAATCGCGAAAGCCCAAGCATCGAAGAAAGCCGGTTCTTCACAGCTCTTACCTGGGTGCACCAGCCACCCGAAACAAGGAGGATGATCCTGCTTCCGCCCAGACATGAAATATGAAAGCATGCAAAGCTTCCCAAACCCCCAAATCCTACACTCTGACAGGTTGCAGCTACCATGCTGCCAGAAGCGGACATGAGTTGCAGATCAGCTTCATCAAAGCTGGCGACCAGCTCGCTGGAGAAGCTGCTCTGGATGCGTAGCATGGCCAACTTTTGGCTTTTAAGGAAACTTCACCAAATAGACTGAGTGCGAAGTCTCGAAGCTGTCAAGAGACAAGGCAAGCTAGTCGGAGGTTCATGTGGAGTATTTACTAGCGCAAAGTTTGCTGCGTTACAAGAAACCTTGACATGGCTCCACCTTTTCAGCACATCTGTGTCTGCCAATTTTGAGGAAGCAGATTCCTTGCATAGGTCTACAACTATCTGGTGCTTCAGTAGCATACGCGTTTAGTGCAGTAGATGGTGGCAGTCCTTGCACAATCTCTGTTTTTGCCCCCTGTAAGCCCAAACCTAACTTGGGACCTCTTTCCAGCCTCCATATTGTTGCCCGTATTATATGGCTCCCTTCAAGGTCTTCGAAGCACTACTTTATGGCATAGGAGCGCTTGGCAAGCCAACGCAATGAAGCACCTCGCTGTGTGTTTCAAAACCAGAAGTATAGCATCTTTTGGGGCGAAGGGCCCAGCTCCCCACATTCTCACCTATCCAACAGAAACACAGCACACATTTCCTGAAGCAGGGAGCCGGCTGTGTTATTTCGTGCTGCGGCAGCATAGGCTCCCGTCTGAGCTTGGCTGAATGGTCCCCGTCTCTTGACCTACCACGGCACTTACGCCGACCTCTTGCTAAGTAACAAATAGAAACATAGCACCCCTTTCTCGTTACATGCAAAGGCGGTATAGCATGCTTGCAGGCCTACAAACCCACAAACCCGGGCTGGTGCAGCACCAACCTCAAAAAACATGGGCGTTTCTCACCTGCAAGTCCGCCTTCTCTCTCTCAAGATCCATGTGAGATACTGTCAATGTTTCGTATACAGTTAGTGGACATGGGTTCCTCTTAGGGAAGATGTTAGGGACTATACTAACTACAACTCATAGGTCTGTTGATAGTCCCTTTGTAACACCTCATCTTCACAGTAGCTCATATGTTCCTTGTTATCTGGATCCCTAGAGCAGGACGAATTATGCTGGAGAACCCGCCATTTTCTATTTTTATCCACAGGAATAACAAGTCACATCCACAAACTAGGATTGCACCAAACTGGAACGTACAAGCAATACACTCCCAGTTTTGAGGTTGAAACCCTATAACCTTCCAAGGGGTCGGGCCTCGCTGTGCTCGAAGCAGTTGAGCAACCACCTCAGCCGCACAGAGTTGTTCTTGGCGGCAGATCGGAGTGCTGCGGGGGCCTAACCAGTCGCCTTGGGGGTTTAAGTCTTCCATCCACCATCTAATTCAGCTTTGGTTCGGCTATGGTCTTGGGTCCTAGTACTCTTCCTTGAGTCATATCGTTAAGTTGTTGAAAGTTCATGCAATGGCGGGAACAGCTTCGTTCGCTGGCCCGATTCAATCTGAAGCACCAACTTGGCCCATGCTGGATGCGGATGCACTGTGATGACTACATGTTATCTGTGAGGAGGCATGACAAGGGTGCTTGACCCATGCAAACATCAACATCTGTGCAAGCAGCTGGTGCCACACAGACTGTTACTGGTCTACAGGTGCCAACTCCTGTGTTCACTTGACCTGAACTGCAAGCTAGGCATGCTATCCTACATAGCTGCAGGAACTGAGTTCATTGTATAAGAGACTAACAGATTGCAGCGTTATTGGAGAAGGGGGCTGATGGGGCCAGTGCTCTATTTGGGCTTGACTGTTCGGTAGCATCTAGCTCATGCTCAGGGCGGCAAAGCGCAAAAACCAGTCATGCAAAAAGAGCCTCTGCCTTGCGGCTTACTAGTTGAAGTTTATTGTTCAGGTTTTGGGGTGTCTCATGCAACCACCTTGTCTCAGGCAATGGGCTGGTCATTTCCATCATGGAACTGGCAGGCGCGCCGCTGAGAAGAATGTCAACCACTTCCAATTCCTCAAAGAAGGAGGAAACCCACCGAAGCCTTGGATCCTAGACGCCGAAACCCAAGCCCAGAACCCTAAAGTCTGAACCGTGACTGCTGAATCCCAGACCCTAAACATGTGGCACCAAGCCACACCGCGAGAAGGCTTTCGAGCTTCAGGCCCAAGGCGGCCTCTCAATTGGGCATAAACTCAGAAATCCAGACCCTCCAGCTGTAGCACTGGATTCCTTCAAGACTTCGTTTATTCCAAAGCTTTTCAAAGTATCACACAAGAAATTTTCTGAGTGGTTTCCAGACCCCACAATCAAGTCCATGCAGTGCTGAGTTGCACGGAGCAGGGCACGTGTGTTGGGGCCTAAGCAGAAGAAGGAAAGAAACTCCCAGCAAGCGCTGTAAAGTCTAAATATGGGTTTCCTAGTTGATTTTCTATGTCTCTATTGTTTTCAAAGGCCTCTTAAACATGGAAGTCGATAGAACAGTCCAAGTGAAAACTACTGGGATTCAAGGATTTCCCGGCCACCAAGAGAATAATTAATACCATCTAGAACATATGCTTTCGACTTGGATGGTCCTAGCAACATAATATGTGGAGTTAGCCTAAACACATTAACCAGGATCCTTTCATGATGTCCCAGTTGGCAGATGCTGGATCTAATAACAGACGTTATATTGCCCCCCCCCCCCCTCCCCCAAAGAAATCTTTCAATGCACCCGCAAAAAAAGAAGATGGCCGTGTGTATCACAAACGGGGTCGAGGCGGGATCGAGACCGCAGCGTCTTAGTACTTTTCGGATGAGGACATGCTAAAGGTACGCTTCAATTTTGCTGTAATGCCCAAGCGGATCAAGCAGCACCCCACTGCTCGCACAGACTGTACCTTCCGTACTAGCGAGAAGCCTTTTCTCCCCGCAACAAAGATGCAGGGGAATCCTAAGCGACTTGAGAGAGGTGAAAGCTCTAGTTTTTTGTTGGTGTTTCTTGTGATTCTTTCAAAAATTCAGCAGAGAAAACGACTCCTCGACTGAACTGTGGCGATTTATTTGAAATCTGAGGAAGGATGGTGAATAAGTGCATGTCTTAGTTACTCCTAGCTAATGCCTTAAGAAGTTTGAAGCTGTTCTGTTCTGCAGTATCGATTCTCTTCACAGGAGAACATGTAGGAACTCCTCCAAGAATTGCTACTTGCAGAAAGTGTAAAAAGGCCAGGGCGCACCTGCGGCGCAGCGCTCTTTAAACGCCTTTTGCATTCATCCTGGAAATTCTCTAGCCTAATCTTCGAAATTCAGATTCCAGAGTTAGGCATAATTCGTATCATCCAGAGTATTGGGAAATCCAGAGAACAACTCAACCATTAATCCATGATTTTTAGGAAACTAACTCTTTCAAATAATTCAAATGCCTGTTGTAACAGTTGAAATGCTAATGCCCGTTGTAACAGTTGAAATTAATTGAAATAAGCCACAAGGCTTTTCAAAATCAAGCATAACTGATATCACGAACCAATACTACTATTTATTTGAACTAACTCAAGTACCAGCATCAACCCAGCGTTCCCCTCAGGGTTCTATCAGTTGAATTACTTGCGTTAGTTCAAATGGATAGTAGCATTGGTTCGTTATCAGTTATGCGTGATTTTCAAAAGCTTTGTGGCTTATTCCAACTAGTTTTCTCGTATTGGGAATCGTACCAATGTTTTGGAAAGCAAAGGAGAACCCAATTGTTAAAGCAATGGGAGAGTTTGCAACAAATTGTTGTACACGCGATTTCCACAACTCGACATAATCTCTGCCAACATAAATAAGGACCACTTCCTGTAGTTAAGCTGTTCAATCTTTGTTAGCTCGTTGAACTAACTTATCTAAAGTACAGGCTCTTCCACCATCACAAATCAAGCTAACTGTTTACGTAAATGCAGTTACCCGATTACTCAATAGCATTGGCACTTAACTTGTAGCACTTCAACCATTTAGGCACTCCGGTCTGTTTAAGATGAATATATTTTGAGGGTTGCCCAGTATCAACCCAGCATTCTCCCCATGGTTCTATTAATTGAATTACTCGAGTTGGTCCAAATGAATAGTAGAGTTGGTTCGTGATATCAGTTACGCAGCTTGATTTTGAAAAGCTTTGTGGCTTATTTCAACTAATTTCAACTGTTACAACGGGCACTGTCATGTTATTCAGGTTCTATTAAAAGAAATCATGTGTTAGGATTTTTTCCGAATTTCATTTACTTTGGGTAATATAAGTGGTGCATAACTATCTACTGAGTTTGAATTCTTAAGTTAGGCTAGAGAGTGCGCGCTCACAGAATTGAGGACGAAAAATCTTGAGGGAATGGAGCCGGGAATTCTATATATATATATGTATATATATATAGGAACCCTGTATTCTCATGTAAGGGAAATTGACGGAACGAAAAAAGTTCGAGACCCGAGTTGGATTACTATAAGCCTGAATCAACCAAGGCGAACGAATTGGAAGTTGGAAAGCCGGAAAAGCACAAAACAAAAACTATAAGCAAATACACAAATCGAAAAAAATGCAAAAACCAAAAAACCAAACCAAAAAAAAACACAAAACCAAAAAAAATTAAAAACAAAAAAACCACACACACAAAAAAAGAATCAGGACTCTCCAACAAAGCCTACATACTTCACCATGTTCCAAAAGTCTGTTTTTTTTGGTTTTGGTATTTTTGCTTTTTTTGGTTTTGGTATTTTTGTTTTCTTCGGTTTGGGTATTCGTTTTTTTTTTGGTTTCCAGCTTTGTTTATAGACTGGCCTTGCCTGCTCCATCTAGTAGAGAAAGTAGTTGTTGAGAACCATACTTGCTAGAAAAGTGCTAAAACGCTGCGGTCCTGATCCCGCCTCTAGCCCACAAACGTTTTATTGGTGCCCAGGTGAGTTTACCCCGCTGGAATGGCAAAGCCCGGAGCTTATTTGTTTTTGGGGAGGGTGACATGCATTCTTCTCCGGGGGAAGCAATTTAGGAGGGGCCTTCTGTGTTTATGTCCTGGCGGCAGGTGCCGGCCTGGCCCAGCCATCATGTGAAAGCCAAGCCCACCCCAGCCCTGCTGATGCTCCTGATTGAGAGAAATGTACGTAAAAATGTTCTTGTTTTTTAGGCTTGGAAGGTGCTGTTCCCTTCAGTTTGACTCAAAACGGTCTAAAATGGGGTCCCAATTGTGCTGGCAGCATGGGCCTCACCCTGTATAACGGCGCGGCCGGATTTGGAGGAGGTCAGTATGCACCCCGGACCCTAAACCCTAAACCCTCAGCCCTAAGCCCTGCACTTATTGTCAACCCATCTTAGATCATTTCGGCCCTGCTGGCCGCCCATCAGAAGCTTTCTGGTTTGCTGTTCAGGAACTTAAATTAAGTTAAGCCATATGGGTGAAACCTCATTAATTACTATACATACATACCCAGTAGGGGAACTTAATTCAAGTTCCTCAACAGCAACTCAGTTTTTGCTGAGTCGTCGCGGATACTTCCCACATGTGGTTTTGGAATCGGGTCCAGCATCCCAACCCCCTCAATAATGTGTGAACCCTTGTTGAATTAAATACATGGGCACAGAGCAACGGATTACTAACGACGCTGTAACTTTTGATCCCCGGTACAATCTAGTCATTGCATAACCCCCACTACAACTGCTATGAACTCCCCTGGGGGATCCTAACAATTTCAATCTCCCACATGCAGAGTTGGGGGCCACCTTGGCAGACACGCCCAGTGCAGGCCAAAACTCATCGACAATGGCTTTGCAGTCCTGGTTAAGAAGGATTTGGTACTGTATAGGGCCTTTAGAAATAAAGTAGAATTTAGGGAGGTTGCCACATTCTCTTATGGCTCAGAGATGGACCGGAGGGTGTAGAGCTATGGTTGGGCGTCCCAAGCTACATAGGCTGAGCAACCGCTTGGATTGGTGTGTTCGACAATGCATGCACAATCCGATGTGACAACAGCAGCGAGCCTCTATGCAACCTTGTGGATCAACTTCTAACTGGGTGCCACTGATGAGGAAATGGATCACCATGTGGCTTTTTCAAAAAAAATAGAGAGCATATCGGCCTCAAGATCAAATTGCTCGTTGTTGCTAGTGCTTCCTGTAGCAGTTGGTACCAAGTCGTGCTGGGCGTGCGCAGGCCTTTGTTTTATTTGTGAGGTGGTGCCATGCCAACAACACCTATTGCCTGGAACACATGCAGCACTAGCAGCAATACTCTAACGCGCACATATTGACACGTCAAAAGGAACGGAGCCAGCGAACTATGAAACCATTTGGCGACAGAAAGACCACCTTCATTGTCGCCACCCTTATGGAACCTCCAGCTGCTGGTCGCAGAGCGTCACTCCCAGCGACGCGAACCCTACAAAGCACGCGCACAACATACATTGATCCTCGTTGACCCAGCAGATGACCAGACACTTTCTCGGCGTGCAGTGGAGACGGCGGTGGGATAAATTATGATAAGCCACAAACACAACAGGATCTGTCTACCTGCAACTCCTCAGCCGGTACTTCGGGCGGCCAGAGGAGAGATCCCTCTAAAATGCTATTACACACGTTGGCCAACAAAACATGAGACACTTCAATTCTTCGCTTCGCCACGCACAACCCAGCTGTGCAGAAAGCCAGCAAAACTCATGGGGCTTCTGTTGTTGGGGCGCGGAGGCCGCGCGTAGTCACACACAAGTCGCAACGCTAGGGGCCGAGGAAGACAAGCCAGCCTGTTGAAGGCGAATCTCATACGCTAAAATGCTAAAAGCAGAAGAGATCCCGATTGAGCATCCAGTGTGCTATCCTAGCGTCCAGAAGGCTATATCACGAGTCTGCAGAATTCCCCACCTCCGAGGCGACTTGTGGCTCTGGGTGGAAGAGCATGAGCAAACCTCGCGCATCTCCAAGCGGAACCATTCACTTGAGGACTGTACCAATGGAGGCCATAAATCCAGCTAAGCATGTCCTCATGAAATGCAACTGACAGCGTGATCACCTCCCAAGAGGACGTATGTCTTGGGTTGACCGGCCATCATGGCGTAAAAGCTTCCAGCTTGCAAGAAAAACATGCTTAAACACAACCCTGAAGGCAGTAGCTAGGAGGTAAAGAAGTGAAGAAACAGCTTCAGGCCCCCAAAGTTTGCGCACCTCAAAGTAACCTGGAACGCCACAAAGGTTTCCAAGCACAGCACTCTTTCCGGCAATGCTTTTGCAGTAACTTCTAGTGCCACGTCACGTTGCTGTCTCTCAGCGTCCACAGGCGAGAGGGCTGCAGTGCAGCCAGTGCAGTCGGCACCTGGAAGGCAGCACCAAGCGTTGGTGCTGCATCGGGGAAACGGGTCTACTCAGCGTTTCGTGCTCACGGCATTCTACAAGGTTGAAGGCATCACTAAACCCTCATTTTCAGTTCAGTGTTAAAGGGCCCTGAAGAAAGTCCAGACAAGCTCTTGGAGGTCTTTGGGAGGTTCCATGGGGAGGACCATGTAATCGAGTAACGCTTGACATGTCCTCACATGAACCAATGCTGAATAGACTGAGACGATGTGTGCTGCCCCGGCAGCACATCAAAAGCTGTATTGAAGCCTTAGCCCAGACCCCCTAAAGGATTCAAAGCATGGACACCCCCCAATATGAACCCACTACTACGTTGGGTAACCTAATATCAGGGGGTGCCATTTTTGGATCCTTTCTAGGGGGCCTGGGAAATCCCAAGCCCCGAAGCCTGAACCCTAAGCCGAAAAAGCCTGACAGCGAGTTCAGCGCTGCCCAATACCTGAGTCTCTTGGCCAACTTGAACAGGAAAGCTGTGTGACTACAGCAACGACATGTGAGTGCCTCTCAAATCAATCGCTCCGTATGGGGAGCTGTATGAGGACTACAAGAACGTTTTTCGGGTTTAGTTTGGGGAGCAGGTCTTCATCAGAGCTGAAGCCTATACTGAGCATCCTGGTCTGTTTGTGTTTAACTCCATCCTGTGAGAAACTCAAAGCCCCGTCCTGTTGCGGTATCTTGATCTAGTAGGCGCGGTCTTAGCAAAAACTTGACTCGGTACGAGCCCATGATTGCAGCTGATGTAGGGGCCAAAATATTTGATCAGCGGTCTGGTGTATACTATAGGCCATGACTCCTTCCCTACATTGCAGCTTGCAAGCTAACCCCACGTTCATCGAAATCTCACTACAGCATCCTACCAAGTATCAAGGACACAACCAACTACAGGAGTGCTGGAAGTTCATGGGTAGTCAAGGATGAGAACTATGGCTACTGATGTCTTTAAGGGGGTTAAAGTCTTGTGGCTTCAAGTCAAGCTGCAAGTAGCTACACACCCGGGGCCTTTGCTTACCTTCTCACGTGGGCAGCAATGTGTACGGGAGCCGGCTTCGTCTTTCGAGACGCAAAGCAAAGAGAAAAGTCGGTAGGATTTGCCTAATCTTCTTTGAGCTACCGTGGAACCGAAGCAGAAGCAGAAGCTTCTCAGTGACCCGTTGACCGAAGCTTGGATTTCTTTTTTGCCCCCAGCCCTAGAAAGGCCAGCGCTCAGCCGAATTGCCAGAGTGGCGCATGGACAAAGCCGCGGAGCTTCGAGAGCCTTTTCAGCTGCACGAAGGCAGGGTCCTCTGTCCAGACAATGCAAATGTTCGATGGAACAACCACAAAACATTCAGCAAAACTACTGATGGCCCCCTATACAGCACCTCTCATTCACCATGATGAACATTCACCATGATGAAACCCATGGCAACAAAGTCTTTGGGTTGTGGTTGAGTGTGGTTGAGTGAGGTGACCCTACCTTTTTCAGAACCATGGAACCTGAAAATGGCATGATTTCGAAGGCGTGTCGGCTGTAAAGGAGTAAATTTAGAGGAGGGGACTGACCTGGCAGACCCGGCACGGTGTTGCTTCTCGGAAACCCATCTTCTCGAGTACTGCCAGAGGGCGCCCCAAGAGGTCCTTCAATAAACTCCCTACATAACCCAAGATATCCCTATATGCCCCTAAGTATATCCCTAAATAAAACCTACAAACCCCTACAGCGCACTTTAAAGCGATCCTAAAGCATTTTGATACTTGGACCCCCCATCTCCCTCACTGGTGCGCAGGCAGAAGCCTCTGTTGAAATTCTGTGCCTCTCCCGTTGTGCATTAGAATACTCCGGCATTTTAGATGCAGGTATGTAGCTTCTAGCTAAACCCCCAAAAGTAGGTAGAATCATGGCCCAAAAACCTGGAAACTTCCAAAACGGGCCATTATTCTACACACTTTTGGGGTCTGGATAGTTGAAAGTGAAGCGGCTTTTACGTTGTTCCACACACCGAACCTTCATAGCACGTCTCCGAACAAGCTCAAGCACTGGATGGATTTTGCTTCAGAACCTCCTCTGCCCAGAATATACCTTAAACTATACCAGGACCCCTTGATATAGTAGCTTCCATTTTCTTTCCCATTTTTTGTTTCAGAACCACCCAGTCAAGTGAAGCCCTCATTTGCTCACCTGAAACCCTAATGGACTGCCATGCTAGACATCGTGGATGGCATCGTCACACCACGTTGTCAAGCGGAGTCGGCGTGATGCTCGCGAACTACAAGCTTCGTAGACAGCACAGCGCATTGACACCGTTGAAGAGGCAAGCTTTCCGAGCGTCTAGAAAAATTCAGGGAAACCGGTGCACACCTGTAAATCTATAGTCATGAAAATGTATAGCCAGAACGGACTCAAGTTTCTGATTCGGTCATAACTTCAGGCTCCTCAAGACAATGACTCTATGTACCTTGTTTAAGGACAGTATAGCCGTATAGTCCCACCTCATCTAGCTACCCATGTCCTAAGCAGCTGCGTGCTGCAAACCTGCTGACGTGTTTGTGGGCAATCAAACCCGGCATCGGGAACTTTATACGCGGTCCAAAGGTCTCAGGCATAGCCCCTTAACCCTACATTTGAAATTGCTGCGCAAGGTCCTTGGGAGATTCGGCCACCAAGTGGAGCGGAAGTTCCTCAAAGAGCCTTGCGCAGATCCAGCAGAAGCCCATGACTGAAAACCCCAACACCCAAACCCCAAAACCCTGGACCTAATCTACAAACGCTAAGCTTGGCCTTAGCTCAGCTTTCTAACAATGCTTGCGGAGTTCATGAGTATTGTTGGGGGCAGGACAGCCTAGATGGGCGAATGAAGGACCGCAAGAATGTCGAGGAAAAAGTACAAGGCAGTTGCAAGTTTCATTTCTAAGGACGACATCAAGCAGATTGAAGTATCCGCCTCGACCGCATGTATGTAAGAAACCATTTTGGCCAAACGTCTGCACGAACATGAAGGCTCCGAGCAGCACCGGAACAGCCGCAAGAAGCCCCCCCAAAAAAACAAGCCGCCGCATAAGACAAGCAATGCAACCTAAGAACTGCCCCTACTGAACGGAAATTCAAATCCCCGTGACGCTGTCAATCGCCAGGCGGTTCTGTGGGGAGCTGAAAAATCAGTCGGCTTCGAGCGGAGAAGGTAGTAAGTGCAAAATGTGACAACACAATGCTTTCCAATTCTGTGAATCCTGCTGAGAGCTCCTCCAGCCAGTGCTACATCAACCAGTACTGCGATTTGCCAGGGACCTCCCCAACGATTTCCAAGATCTGACGCATAAATTGGCCTACAGGTGGCAAAATCTGGGGTCGGGTTGTTCGCCCTGAATTAGCCTCCGCCGAATCTCCGCTTATGGTGCTGGGTCGCGCGGCTTCCCAGATCGCTTTTGCCGCGGCGCCAGCAGCAGCAGCAGCAGCAGCAGCAGCACTAGCAGCAGCACTAGCATCAGCACCAGCATCAGCACCACGGGCACCAGCACGAGCACCAGTACCCGCACCTGCACGGCACCAGCACGAGCACCAGTACCCGCACCTGCACGGCACCAGCAGTAACACCAGCACCACCACGGCCACGGGAAGCATTCCAGAAATACCTGAATCGAATCGGAAAAGATAAAACCAATGACCGAACCGTTTGACAGATAACCGAAACCGCGCCGAACCGAATCGTGACTTCCCTGACCAAACAAATCCCCAGACATTTTACATAGCTCTTGAGGAAAGCTCAAGGAATGACAGATGGTGCAGGTGAATATTCAGGTTAAGGAACCAAAAGAACCCATGTAGACAAACCCCAGTCACTGCGTGATGAGATTACATGCGCAACGCCACTGATGTCAGGAATGGTACATCTGTCCCTCTGCTCAACATGCACCCTCAATTCAAAACCAGAGTCATGCTGAACCGCACGCAAAATCGCTCTTACTCTTCAACACTACAGCCTGTCTCCACAGCGGAATGGGCGCTCAGCGAGCAGGATCCTGACCCGCATAGAGGGCATCTCGGTCTCGCGCGTGCAGCGGCACCAAAACAGAATTCAGTTCAGATAGTAGAGAAGCTCTGCATGACGTTCTGTTCTACTTGAGGCCAGCAGATGGTGTTGGTTCTTGCCAGGCGGCGCTTGCTTGCCTGTGGGCTCCCTGGAGGTCGTTATGTGTATGGAACGCATCAACCCTCTCAAGTCAAACTTCAACACGCGGAAGCTCAGACTAGGCCACCAAAAGAGCCAATCATTGCAGTTGTTGGTAGTTAACGGATGAGACTGGGCTACAGGCGCCGAGCACATGAAACCAGGAAATCTTAAGCTGATCAAATCCCAGATGCCGCCCCTTTGCAGAATCTTTGCCGCATCGGAGGCTGCCCGCAAGCGTGTCTCGACCTTGGAGCTGTTGGGCTGAGGGTCCGGATCCAAGCTCGAGCTTGTCAAGCTTAGATTTAAGGAGGACTATACTATATTTGGGGTTATATAGGGATAGTGGAAAATAAAATGGAAACTACTATATCATGTTTGGGGTGTTACATGGGATTGCATTCTGACTTAAAAGACCTCCAAAAAACTTGGAGCAGGCCTCACAGGTTGAAGCTTATCAGTCCTGAAGACTTTTGCTGCATCGGCTGCACTTGCATTACCACAAGCCATGCAGCCACAGCGTGGAAATGACATCGAGGCCGCTGGCTGGCTTTCCTGGGAAAGCTCACGTAATTTCAAGCCGTGAGGCAGTATGCGTTGATGTAGCCAATGCTCTTCTCTTCAGAAGCCATGGCATGTTCCCGGCAAAATGTTGACTTCAGGCTTGCGTGTTGTTTGGGCGTGTACGGAGATGGAGCAGGCGCACGTTCCCAAAGCGAGGGCTAGGAGGCTTACAAACCAAGGAAGCAATGTGTCCAACAGTCACGGCTTGTGATTGGCAGTGTGACAGCACCGTGAGCTTCTGTCAGGAGCTGCTCGTTGCAGAGATCAATAAAGCTTAGACGAGCGGCCGCAAGCTCAAAGACACACACAGCAGCGTCAAGCATCTTTCTCCCTCTTATGGCATTCATGTATTCATTCTACTGTTTCACAGCACAAACCGCTGCTACGCATCATCCCCTTAAGGTGCCTCACAGACATGTCTCTGCGAAGGTTTCAGGCGCATGTTAGGGCTTGCTTTGAGCGTAAAAAGCCACCTCTAGTTCCTTCCAGCTTGGGAGACGGGTAGTATCTGCATATTTTGAGCAAGGTCAGATGCCACGACGGCCATTCGGGCATTTATGTATGTATGTATGTATACCTGGATGCATTCATGCATGCATGCATGTACGTACGTACGTATATATGTACACATTCCGAACGAATATCGCTTCTGCCTGTTTCTAAGCCTTGGGAGGACCTAATCGTCGAGAACGGCCGCAGCAAGGGCAATTTTCCGCGAAGGACGACCAACCAAAAATGAAACCCACTCAACAAAACTTCCATAAGCCCTATACTCCTATGTGAAGCCTAGCTTACATCCTGTATCTCCAAGCTGCAGGCATCAAAAAAGCAACCCTTGTCTGTATGAGCTATAGTCTAAACTCCCAGTATCCCCCTTAATAAGCCCTATAATACTCCCCTGTATAACCCCCCTTGAGGAATTTAGACTATATCTCATATAGTAAGCGTGCAAGCCCTTCCCGACCTCGCTCGGGGAAGGTAGGTTTTGCATTTATCTATTCGGGAATATATTAAGATTACATTGGGGTTATATTGGGATTATACCAGGTTATATTGGGGTTATAATGCCTCTCTTCGAGTTGAACGCATGAGGAAAAGCCGAAGCCTGCAGGACAATCAGGACCGGGACCCACCTAGAGAACCCAGTTCCAACTGCTTAGAGGCTCGGCCAAACACACTTTGAAAACCCAATGGTGCAGATGCGGCCTTGCCAGAGCCAGCTGGCCGCGCACGAGCTTGGAAAAGCTGAGCAGCTGTCATGTAGATGATATTTATTTATTCTTGGGGAAAAAGCATCACGTTTTGCCGACATTAGGAATTGAATGTAGAAATCCTAGGCCGCCTTTTGCGTGAACTACACGGCTGACCCTAGCCAAAGGTAGCCAAAGTATTTGTGGACCCCCCTCCACAGTGCTGCTCGACAGCATCTAGGAACTCAATTCAAGTGCAACGCTACAGCTTGCAGCAACTTCCTGCATTGTTCCAGGAATTTCTATGAATGTCATGGGAGCTTCCGCCCCTGTTTCGTGGCTGTCGGACGCATCTTGGGCTGCAAGCCCGCGACTAGAATGGCATTTTTACAGCATCATTGCCCTCGGGCAAGTGCCAAATCAAGTGCCGCATTTGCGCAGGAAGTCTGCATTGCAGCAGGTCTGCCATCCGCAAACTACCTAGATCTCCTAACCCCAACACCAAGCATCAGCGAGGACAGGCGCAGGATGGGGATCAACTGGAGCAGTTCTAGTCAAGTTCTGCAGCACTGAGGAAAGAGATGCATCACTATTTCAACCCAATCGCGCCGACGATTACTAAAAGCTGAGACAACCGACACGCCACAGACCGCATCTCCTTTCATTCAACCCGCATGACAACATGACCAACGTAAGTGTTCCTTTTATCCCTGACCTTTTTCAAGGCAGGGCACATCTATGCTGCAAACTCTACCTGGAAAGCCCGTAGCAGACCTAATTTGCAGTTTGGGTTTGTGTAGGCCAGGCAAGCCTTAAACCGGTAGCCCGGGGGACTCTTTTCCTTCGACGCGGCAGGCTGGATATCCCGTGCCCGGGACGCCCTCGACAGCCGCTAGGCTTTGATACATCTAGGCTTTTCAAACCACAGGGTCCAAGCCCTTAAGTGATACAGACGTTATGGGGTTGAGGTTGCAGGTATCTGCGTACTGCACCTTTGAGGTCCCATATGAGCTACTTCTTTAATTCATTCTCTGGCTGATTGACGGCAATCTGAAACCATGCTCAACCATCTCGTTCCATTTTATTTGATCTGATTTCTTACACGCTTAACATTGGAACACGAAGACTCATACAAAGCATGTCAATATCTCGATCTATCTTGTCCAATCCGTGGTCGCCATCTGCCCTATCTTGTTTCGACGTGAGCGCTGGCTTAACTTAGCCCACATCATCCTAGGAAGAAAAAAGGATCCTTTTTACATAAATATGAGGAATCCCATGCCCCAATAAGTATAAAGGATCCCTAACATTGATCCAGTTAAGAGGATAGGAGGACAAGTGCGCACGAGGCTGGTCTCCTGCTGTCTTACGTGGGTCAGCGGCAACAAAGCAAAATGAACATAGACGTGTATACTATGGTATATTATAAATGGATTGTGCCATATTATGCTATACTATGGTATAATGTAACATAATCCAGTCTGAACTCCCGTATCTTTAACGGTTTAGCAGTTGGACTTCAAGCCGACCAGATTTTAAGAATACTGCTAGACCATATGTTTACTGGGTTGCTGCAAAGGAACCTAAGTTACGTCGCCATGAATATGGAGCACACATGAGTTACTCGATGCTAACTAATCTATGTGAATCTGTTTGTAAATGCTTATGTATATATATATACATGTATGTATATAAAGTGTGCTGTCTAATTACTTCCAGCTACTGAACGGTTATAAGCACAGGCAACAACCTCTCTATATGCCCCGTACAGGATCTGATTTACCGATTGCACGCCGCTAGCTCCAATTTAGGCCTTTGGGGTTTCAGGTCCAGGGAAATCCCAAACCCTAAATCCGAAACCCTAAATCCTCCCAAAACCTGACGCCCTTATCACTACTCCAAATAAGCGCGGCAGATTCGGGGTTTGGTGCACCGGGAAGAGGGGACAGCCCCTTTCGGGCAAACAGCTTTGCAGCAGAACCAGCAGCTTGCAGAAGCACATTCTTATAGTATATTATGGAATACCGTCTATTTTTGTCGGTTATAGTTTATTATGGTAACCTCCAACGTGCTTTCTTGTTTTGGAGCACCTGACTTTCAACTCCTGCTTTTCAGCGAAAACCATAGCACAGACGGGGTGCCTCCAAAATGGAACTACAGAATACCAGCGGGTCTGGGTACTGCAACATGTTTTGTCACTCTTACGCTTAACCTTCTAGAGCTCGCCCACAATGCCGGGAACATCGGATCAACGCTTGCAGGGCTTAAAAACTGTTCTGAATGCTGACAGTAGGGCTAGGTGTGGTGGGGATGGATTAGGGTGGCCACCAGTCAAGCATATCACATCTCCGCGCCAGTAAGTGTACTTGGGGTCGTTGCTTCCTGGCTCTTTTAGTCTAGAGTTCTAATCTCTAGCGCTGCAACTGGCTTCGACAGTAGAGTAGTGCCGGTTCCACCATGCCGTGGACATGCAAGGGCTCGAACAAACTGCTTGTGCCAAGTTAGAGACCGGGAAATGGATCCCTGCAGTAGTCCTTCTATGTCTCTATGTTCCTTGTCATAATTCCTACGCTCCCTTCCTTCACTCCCAATCAATCATGAATAGACTAGACGTATGGAGGAAGATGATGGCGTCTTTCAGCCCCCATAGCTGACACTCAACTAGTCTTGGCGAGGTGTCCGCTGCCCCTGATTCAAGTCTAAGGGCTCTTTTTGGTGTGCAATCTACGCTACTGCGCATGATTCTACTTGCTGGGATCTGTTAATTACATGTCCTCCCCAAAAAAAAATTGGTGAAGAGGCTGTAGCGGGGGAAGTCCGTGCGTCCGCTACCAGCAATGATTTCAAGTTTAGGATTTAGATTGGCAGCATGCCTTGATATATGCCCTTGCAGTGGAGTTACCCACAGGGGGCAGTGCAGCCCAGTGGTGTATCGTCCAGCGCCTGGCGACATGATACACAAAATCCATCTAGGTCTCCAAGACAAACTACCGACGTAGGAGGACATGTGATGTGTACCCAAGTTGCATACCCAAGTCTCACAGTGTAACGGCCTCAGACACTGGCACGCGGTTTTGCTGGATGCTATCGCAGGATTGTACACGTGATTACATGATGCTACATGCAAGTTGTAGTCACTCGTATTCTTCCTAGCCACGGCACATTTGGCCCACTGATTTTGCGAGAAACACTGCGTCCCAAAAGGCAGAACACTCAACACTATACACCTTAGAGCCTTAAATCTGCAAGCCTGAAACCCTGAAGCCCCAGTCACTAAACCCTTCGCTCAAACTAGCAGAATTGGCCCAACGTCTGATCCAAGTTAAGAATAAGCAGACGCAAAGAGACCCTCCATCCCTCCCTCCCTACCTCCGTCTCCATCTCCCTCCCTCCCTCCCTCCCTCTCTCTCTCTCTCTCCCTCTCTCTCTCTCGCTCTCTATGCAAACCATGCTCACCCCTTGTGGTGGTCTTGTGCAGAATCACATGGTCCCCATGTCGTGTTTTTCCATCTAAGGCTAGTAGGTTTGAATCAAATTAGAATCAGTTGGCACGAACTTATGCAATTTAAATCTAATGAAAGTCTGGTTCCAACCATCTGAAATCCAATTCATGCCTTTCTAAAATCAACGAAATCCGGTGCAAATCGATTGACACCTGATCAAAATCAGTTATTGTCCAAGTGACATTTACTTCGATCAAACCACCTGAAGTCCATTCAACACCGAATCAAAATCTGGCTAAAGCCACTTGAAGTCCAAGTCAAATCTGCTCAAAATCCGATTAAGAGCAAATTCAAATTCGTTGTGATCTACGAAAAAGCAAATGAATCACCATCTAATCTATACACATCTTTTCTAAAATCTTACCAAAATGGATTTCAAACCGCATCAAGATTTCAAACCTCGCTGAAAACACATTTAGTTTTCATGTACGTAATTTCCTTCAATCACCTTTTTGAGATGATGACAACGAAAATCAAGGGGATCTCCGAATGACCTTAGAATCACACTAACTTAATATTCTGGGGATCCTGCTCGGCCTTTTTTTCACAATAACTACTCTGGGTCCTTTTAAAAGTGTTCTTCCAGGGGGTTTTGTTGTTAGGTGGAAGCTTACAATTAAGGAGAAGGATTACACAAACACATGACTTTCCAACAAACGTCACCCCTGTTTCGGGATCCCGGAATTGTTGCGCTCCCTTCTCCAGTGGGTTGTGAAGCGTAAGAGTTGCTCACATCCTTGTATGAGCGGAGAAAACTCTGCGAAGGATGTGCATTTTCCTCTCTCTGGAGGGTACTGGACGGTACCGGTGCCATGCCCCGAGCCTTTCCATGTCTGGTGCACCCTTCGTCACTTAACAGCACCAAAGCTTGCAACTCATATGGGACACCCGGATTCTCGAACCGTGCAACTTGTGGCAGTTTGACTTTGGGCTCCTTGCAACCCGCAATCATATGACAGGACAGCATAACTGCAACATCCCACTGCCATCAGGAGACCCATGAAATTGACCCTACCATTCCACGAGGTTCTGGATATATCACACTCGTTTGGCGCACGCATCCCAGTACTCCACCTCGTCACGGTATCACACTCTGCGGTTCGAAAGCTTGACAGTCTGGTCTCTCTCCTACCGGGCAAACCAATGCGTCCCAGATAAACCCGAAAGAAAACAAAATAGATAAGCATCAGAGCGAAAGCAGCTCACTTTCCACATGACTGCCAGTGCTTGATCCCATGTGGTACCCACTGCAACTGTGGCAACCCTGGTTGTGCGCTCCTGGCACCCTCAGAATGCGGAAATCTGTCTTTTTTTCCGCTCTCTCTCCCTCACCCCCTCTCTTCCCCTCTCTCTCTCTCTCTCCCTGCGTCCTTCTAAAGACTAGACTCGGCATTCTTTGGGCAGTTGTGTGATTGGAGGTTCCAAGCAATCCCAACCCTAAACCCCAATTCCAAACTCAAAACCCGCCAACCTGACCTGCTTGGACCCCTGAAGCCTGAACCCCACAATCCTGTGCCACTTCACATTCCCATTATATAACCCCTATATGGATACCATTACTACTAATATTACTATTATTCCCATTATTGCTATCATTCTTAGTACTATCATTCCCATTATTAGTATCCAGGTCCGCAGCTCGTGGCCTTCAGCGACTGGTGGTTAAACGTGGGCACTTCTTGCGCCCAATGCCTTCTTGCTGGCACCTGACAATAGGATCGTCGTGATTTAGGTTTCAGGGTATAGGGTTTTGCAAAGTAGGGATGCATGTGACATTTGAACTCAATTTGGATCTGGATGTTCAGGGTTTAGAACTTTAGACGCATTTGGTGGCCAAGTCTTCGCACTTTGGTCATCTCCTTTGTGTAGATTAGGGGGGATAGGCGGTATAGGTGTACTTGTGTGAGGGAGCAATAATTACAGGGAGCATTGCAAAGATCCACTTCTCCGCTCCCCACTTTGCCCTTAGCCTTCTCAATGCCTTCTGCCAACTTCAGGCCTGCTCTTGTAACTCCAAAATCCTGAGCTGCTATAAACCCTCAGCCCTAATCTTAAGGAACTTCAACCCCTATCTTACACGTTCAAGATGTGCGGGCTTGAGTTGAGGGTTTTATGGCGATTCCATATGAAGTTCCCTATAGTTCTGTTTTAGCTGCAATGTAAGCTTGTCATTACAAGCCCAAAGGAGGTCCTTCACGCGACGAACTTTCAACTCGTTTGCGACGTGATTTCGTGGTAAAGCACTGTCACAACCTCCTAGAAGCTCCCTTCTGCGCTGGTGTCCGAATGATAGATATTCGCTTTGCGGGTCTGGAAGGGCTGAGGGGGACAGGGTTCAAAGATATAGCGGAGCTTTGTTCCCCAGATGTTGACACCCTGTTGCATGTGTTTGGACGCCCGCCTTGTACCAATTTCGGCATCTTCGAGAACCTTGACTGGAGATTGGGGCTCAGCTTGAGACAGTTTCAGGGCTGAGGGCCAAACATAAGATAACGTACATAGAGATAGTGCAAGTAATTGGCAAATGCGGAAGCTATAATTCCTGGATGCTTGAGGGGGCCGGTCCTCGTGTCAGGCCGAGAGTTCGGGGTTAAGGATCTGGAGTGTCAGAGACGTCTACGTAGCTGTTCCTCAACTTTAAACCCAGTCCTGCATACAGATGATGGTATGGCTGGAGCAGACGCTAGCTCATAAGATACGGATAAAGCGGTGCGGGTGCACAGCATGTCTCGAACGGTGAGGTGGTCTTCAGCTGTGGCCGGGGCTGCTCCTCGCAGTACATCATGAAGTCTACCTCGCACATATATATATATACATATATATATATATTCCTTCGAACCCGTTGTATCAAACTGAAGTTCACCCTGATACCTTCTAACTCTTCAACCTCTTCGAACTAAGTCTTTCAGTTCTTTCACTTCTCCATTTAGTTTCTTGAATGGACTTTTGACAACTTCTGAAGGCTCACTCATATATACAAGCTTGGACGAGCACTTTGAAATTCCTGAACACCTTTAACGCATCTGAACAATCCTTTGCAACTTCTTCCTCTGACATTATTTGGGGAAATCTTCCCTGCATGATTACAAAATGGTGGATCTGCACCTACACTGATTACTGCCACTAGAGAAGCTCTTCAGAGTGTGTTGCATGTTGCACCTCTTGCATTCGGGCAGCTCATTTGAATTCTAGATTCCTGGCGTTTCTCCGAAGAGATCAAAAATTGTGAGCAAGCATCTCATATTTAGCTGCGTGAACCATACAGCATGGCCTACGCAATGCTATGATGCTTCAATTCCTCCTAAGGCTTAAACTTTAACCTTGCATCGAGCTTATCAGTATTATTCATGCAGCTTGTGTGTCATGAATAGGCCTACGCCCCTTTCGCGCCCGCTGGTCATGACACATTGCCGGGGCTGTGCACGGTGTCCAGTCGACAGAGAAAAATTACTTAATCTTTATACCTCATGAGTTCGCTCGAGTAAATCTACTTCCTTCTCAAATTAATTACCACCTTCTATTGAGGTGTGTATGTCTGTTTCTATTTTGTATAGCTTTTCAGCTTTTTTACGTTTTTCAGCTCCTTGATATGATCCGTGTTCTTTTCTATACTCTCATGGCATTCTTGTGGTGGCGGTGTCATTCCTTAATCTCATCCTGTATCACAGGTTGCAGCGTTTGTTGTTTGGCCTGGTTGAAGAATGTCGTTCCAACTTCATTGCTGCTCCTATCCTCCAGAACCATGATGGTTTTTTTGGCTTCGTTTGTATTGCTCGTCTTGTTCCCTTAACAGCTCAAACTGGTAGTTGAGATTTCTAGGCCTTCTTCGCCTTGTTCCTTCTCTGTCGTGTAAGAAGTTTATGTCATTTAGTGTTATCATCAAGGAGATATTGAACGCGTCTGCGTTTAAGAGATAGCTCTGACATAATATCAGATTCTGTTAGAAGATCATGTTATCCCCTTGCGATAGCTAAGATTATGGAAGGCAGGCAGAAGTCCATGCCCACTGTTCCTGAGCTAGAGCAACAGGAATATGACGCTTGTACCAGCACCGTTGACAACCGTGAACAGATAGAACAGGCTTTAATCTATTTAGCATTCTTGCAGCTATCGATGATTTCGCAGATGACCAAAAATGTGCAGGGTTTGCTCGTATATTACAGTGGTTATTCACAAGAGGTAGGTAGACAGAACGCAATTCGAGCGATACTAGCTAATTCCTGGGAAGTATGATGTGTCGGCACAGATTGTCCAGCCCAACGCAATCCGCTTTGTTCGTATTCAGCCTTACCAACACGAGCATTCCTTGCGGCACATATCGCCTATGCAAATGCGCAGCAGCTCTATGGCCGGAGTCAGGCAATAGACGCAATCACGAGAAAACCTACGTGATTGCGCTCCTTATTGTAAACGAGAGTAAAAGGCCGTGAGTGGGGGGACAGGGCGTGAGTCCACCTTGGCAACAGGCGTGGCCTGCCCTAACTGGGCCTTGAATCAGCTACCAGTATTGGAAGGGGTATGCAGGATTTGAGAAATGCCTGAACTTGAAGAGGTCACAACAAGCTGAGCGTTTTACCAAAAATCACTCTCAGACTCTGCGCCCATGCGTATCCTTCAAACGAGGAGCCAGTCTCCTCTCTGTGAGAAATCGCTCCTCTCTCCCTAGCATTGAATATGCCCAACATTTGCAATGAATGAGGTGGGGTTTGTGACCTTGGGTAGAGCAGGTGATCATCAGCGCACACATGTAGAAGTGGCTGCGGCATTACTTGCCATTGGCAAGGTTAGGGAAACGCGCACATATCGTACGGAACGTTATGTTACCTGCGGAACTCCCACTGCAGCAATAGGCCCTCAATCGAAGAACAGGATCTGATCAGCTGGGGACATGCATCTGCGGAGGTTCCAAGTAATGCAACCTACTTCGCAATCATACGAAATTAGTTTGAAGCCCACGACTATACCTTTTGGGTACTTTCAGCTCTATAATCTTGAAAAACTCCCTCATCCTTTCAACCACAAGCGGAGAAGTCCCAAACCGGCCTGCTTCTTGGCCATCCTTAGTTGATCGGGAAGCCGTACGGGGGTTCCCCAAAGTTAGGGGTACGCCTTTTAGGGGGTCCCCATGATAAGGACTATAGTACTTGAGGGTCTATATTGGGGTCCCCTTATTTCGGGAAATTGCCAAAGGCAAAGCCAATGTCGACTTTTTGGTTGCGGCGTATGTCGGGATAATTGAAAAGAAAATGGAAACTACAATTTAGGGCTTAGGGTTTTATAGGGCTACATGGGGGTATATAGTGGTATATAACGGTATATAGGGATAATGGACAAGAAAATGGAAGCTACTATTTAGGGTTTAGGGTTTTGTAGGGGTATACAGGAACAGTGGACAAGAAAATTGACACTACTCTAGTATATCGGGGTTATGTAGGGACAATGGAAAAGAACATGGAAACACTCTGCTACATTCCTCGTTCTGCCCCAAACAATACATCCTGAAGTTTGAGCCCTGAACCTTAGACTCTAAACCCGAAGACACATCTAGACAATCGACCCAAACCCGAAACCCTAAATAGTAGTTTCCATCCTCCTTTCCATTCTCCCTATATACCCCTTTATAGCCTTAGATAGTAGTTTCCATTCTCTTTTCCATTATCCCTATGTACCCCTATATAGCCCTAAATAATAGTTTCCATTCTCTTTTCCATTATCCCTATATGCCCCTATTAAACCCTATATAACCCCATACCCTAGGCTACTGTAGGATTCAGGTTTTGGGCTTGTTCAGTGAGAGCCATCGGCTTGAAGCGCAGGGCTGCGCGACGTAGACTAGTCACTCACACACTGGATCTGGATAGTCTTTAGGGTTTAGGATTTAGGTTTTACGGTCTAATTGTCTATTGGCTATTGGGAAGATTCATTCTTTGACTGTGACGGGCATGGCTAATTGTTGGCAGCATGCCTAAGCAGCTGAGCACCCACTAGTTACTCCTCCCATCCTCGTAGCCAAATATTCAGCACCCCGTAGCAGCAAAGATTGCCCCGCAATATATGTGAGCTACTGTATAGGGAATGTTTGATATTGAGGGGTTGGGGGATGTTTACTTGTAGGGGGGGGATGAAGTAGTCATCAGTTTCCTGGTGAGTGAAGGCCGGTGACGCCACCGCTACAGCCCATGGAAACCCCTTTCGTCAACTAAGTAGCCGATTAGATCTGTCAAATTCAGGTGACATAACTCCAGACACCTCTAGCTGCTGGCAAAGCGGCCACGCGTGGGATTGCCTGAGGATTTGGGGCTTTGCAACACCAACTGTCGCCAACATATGGGGAACTCATATTGTGACACGGATTGCAATGCAAACGTGGGAATGTCTCAGGGGACCGGGGGGCTATGTGGGAGGTCTTGATTCAACTGCTGATCCATAGCGGTCTCAAGCCCATCTTGGTGCCCTTCTATCAGGGGCGCCTGCGCGTCCCAAGCCCAGAATGCAAATGGTCTTTACATGGCCCCTGCCTTTACACAAGGAAACTGATACCTAAAGATTTATTTATCTGTGCAGTCTCCAAAACACTGAAACCATGGCAATGACAATATCTCAGGAAAGGGCTTGGACCAGGTTTTTAGCATGCAAGGCAACCCAGTCACAGTTTGGAAAGCCCCCTCCTTCAAAGCTACCTGAAGCAGGGTCCAAGAAGAGAAATACTGCTTACCGTATTCGCATGGGAACCCGTTTGAGCTCGTACCAAAAGCATGTAGCATTATACATATATATATATATTTAAGAACAAAAAAGATATAGACACAGAGCCAGAGAGAGAGAGAGAGACAGCTACTTGGACGTGGGAACCTGAACTACATGGATACCCTGACCTGCAAACTAACTGCTGTCCAGAAACCCTACAAACCCTGAAGCCTAAACCCAAAACCGAACAAGGAGCAGATCGAAAATGCATGCCCCATACTACATGGTTACTGGGTATCACAACTGACTGCGACCAGGTGCATTAACTTCGCGAGGTCCAACGCCTTCGCTTCCCCCCGGAGGCGCATGCAGCCAAAGAGGAATTCCTCCATATCCTGTGTGCAGAGCTTGGACTTCCATCATGGCAATCCAATGAAAAATGGGTATGGAGGGATGTCACGTGTGGGGTCCATACTGATTGGGCAACTCCTTCATATCCTATCAACTTAGATAGGGTTCATGTGGGGCTTAGGCTTCGACTAGAGTATTCGGCCGTTTGACAATTACTGCAGGGGCTGCAGTCCTCAATCAGAACATTTTTTTTCGGGCAGATTGCACTACAACCATAAGGGACTATGAGGGACAAAATATACTATAGTAGTTTCCATTTTCTTTTTCATTATCCCTATACAACCCCAGTAGACTGTAGTAGTTTGCATTTTCTTCTCCATTGTCCCTTAAAGGGCTCTGAGGGACCGTCAGGTTCTATTCTAGTGCGTTGCCAGGCTTTGGATATAGAAGTCATAGGTTGCTCTAATTGAAACTGGCGGCTGTTGGTTAGCTGCGCTTGCCGCTTCCCCACAAACACTTGAAAACAGTAAACCACGACCCCTGGAAGGCACCTCGGGTACATCTGCCACCTGAATTTGAAAGGGGCAGCTATCCCTGGCGATTGTGAAGAGGTGTAAGGAAATCCTGCTCCTCTGAAGGGCTATCCACATTGGAAAATGCACTAAATGCTGATGAGGGGCGATTTCTTGGCCACTGTCGCCGTCCAGGAGCATGAAAAATGTCCAAACCTATGGACAAATCATGGAGGTGCCGCTTACTAACCTTGATCGCTTCGATTCCATTACGCCTGCTGTCAGAAATTCCGGGAACCTTCAAACATCGTTTGGCGGGCTGTCTTGAGTCAGGCCATGGCAGTGGTTGCAAAGCAAATTCTATCTCACCAAGTTGCTTCCTCCATCGGAGGTCTGGAAGTTCTTATGGAGAAGTGGTAGCACAGAGAATAGCATGGAGTTTCTCAAAACTATCCCTTCAAACCTCCAATGATCTCTTTGTGGTGCCACATCTGCCAAGGGTACCCCGTTCTCTGAAGGAACACCCAAGAGAAAACAAAAAAATCTCCAACGTCCATGCGTTGCATTCAGATACAAAAGTAACCCATCTGGACAATGGACAACTTGGAGGTTCATGCATAATTCTTGGCAGGGCTCAAAGGTCATAGAAATCGTCTCTTGCGACAAACCCAGTTGACACTAACCTTTTTGGGGACTGTAGACCACTGGAGTTCTCCACTTGAAGCCACCTCAGGTCAAGGCAAGGCAGTTCGGGTGTGGGGTGTAGGGAGAACCTTAAACCCCCACAACATATATGTCTCAAGGTCACTCTTACTTCCAGCCTCGCCGCGACTCCCACATGCAAGGCGGGAGAGGGTTGGGAGAAGGTGGGAGGTGTGGCAGGTGGAGGGGGGAGGGGGAAGGTGGGAGGGAGAGAGGTGAGAATGGAATCGAAAGATCGATGTCGAACGAATCGATTCGGTCATGGCATGTTCTCGCTGGCTATATATAGTATTATATAGAGTGTTGTAGCATACCACTCCCAATTTCGCAGCGACTCCCCTGCGGATCAGTACAAGCTTGTTCAAGACTGTGAGAGGAAAACAAATGCTGGGCAACAAGTTGTCTGGCCGCAAGTATGAGCTGTAAGATGGCTGGCACCTGTAATCTTTCACCAAAAGCTCGTACTCTGTACCCAGACCCTTGCAGTTTGGGTTCTCTGCCTCCAGAACTGACTTTCAAAATTAGAGCCGCTGCAATGCTTAGAGCCCTTCTCTTTCAAGTTTGGATTGCCACAAGACCCTCTACGCTAGTTGAAAATGGGGCTATACGTAAGATAAGCACAGTTACGGCCAGATAGAACAATACTTAAGATGTGCCTACAGCTCTACGTAAAACTGCCCATGAATCTCCAAGCCTCCAAGTAGTCAGCGCTAGGCTTAGCTGGCCTTGTTAAGCTGAAAAGCCTTTCGTTGCGAACAAGTGGCCGATTAACTGAAGGCATGTCAGTACGAATGGATGGGATCCGTGTATTAAGGCATGGGAACAGACTTTTTGGCTTATGAAGCTCTAAACACCCAAAACCCTGCACATAAAGCTGAGGATGACTTTCCTTCCTTCCCCAAAGCTAGGGCTGCTGCGTCGTCGATGCTAAGCTCTAAGGCTTCGAAGAAAAGCTTGACTTGGGGATCCTTTGTCGGGGCAATGTGGGATGCAGTGTTTCGAGCTGAGTCATTTAGAGTCTAAAGTTTGGCAAAATGCCTATAAGGCTCTCGTGCTATCTAAGACCCTGCAACCGTGTGTGGACCTGCAAGAACTTGACCCCAAGTATGACAGGTGTTGGCTGCAGGTCAAATTCTCAGAAGGCGGTTTTTAATGTGAAGAAGCTTGCGCATGATGTCATCTCATGTTTGTAATCCATCGCAGCCTCCCGGTGATGCTTACAAAGCACTTTGATGCAAACACCAGAACACCGGCGGGAATGGCAAGGCTTGGCTTCAGAAAACCAGCATGGGTCAGGTGGTAGGCACCCAAACGAAACCAAACTCGCAGTTGCCGAGGCCTCCAATCGCTCTTCCAGCTCAGTGATGGTGATGAATCCTCAGGCGCAAAATGTCAGGGTGGGATGCGTGAGGTTTGGCACTGTTTGTCCATTGCTTAACTCCCATGAAACCCCTGGACAACTTATGCTCATTCGAGAGCCCCTTAAGTAGGAAGACGCCAAGGCAGAGTGGGATGCACTCATGGATGGCCTTTGCTCGAAAAAACGCAAAACCAATGTGCACCACTTACTCTTCGCGCAAAGGTTCGCTGACTGCTCACGGGGAATCTAATCAGACCAGATTCTATGCTGTGTCGTTGCGCAAAAACGCTGCACGTTAACTGAAACTGCGCAGGACGGCTGATGTGTGATCATTGCCGCGAGACCAGCCGAAGAAAGCCCCCAGACCTCCAAATTATCCTAATATCACAAGATAGTAAGCTCCTGTAGCCTTGATCTAGTCCAGCTTATACGTGCACCTTTATTTGGCTGACATTCACTTTTGCGCACCTACCACTGGGGCAAAGCAAAGGTGCATGCACACGGCGCAAGATGGGTTGGTCTAAAATGATGGGCCCCTTTTGGGTATAGGCAATATTACGGCACCTAATACTTAGGGGTACCAAAATGGACCCTTAAATTTGGGAACTACCCAGATGTCCTGTATCGTCGAGGTCCAACATGTGGAAAAGCTGGCCTGTCATGCTTGATGCAAGGTTTGCCCAATGGTGTGCTAATGCAGAGAAGGCAAGGAGTTCGCTAAAACAAAACATGCGGTTCCATGATTATTTGACATGCATGTGAGAAAATTTGAACGGACTGAACGGACTGCACAATTGCATATGATTGCAACACGTGGGACTCATGTGTGCCGGTGGATGAGGTTCCAGCTGCCCTGTGCCAAGCACCGGAAATAAGACATGCGAGGCTGACGGCATTTTCCTAAGCATCCAGATTTTCAGCCATCAACAACGTTGCACAGACGTGCTGCATGATTCCCAGCAAGCACGTTCTTTCCTCTTTGCAATCGAAGTGCTCATGTGACCTTCTTTTTCTTGCACCACGTTCTGCATGACCTTAACTTCCACACAGCTTGACATGGGGCAAATGACAATTCGCTCCATCCTAATGAGGTTAAGGGTGGCGCCATGTCGTGATCTCTTGCAGCACCTGCAACAAAGCATGTTCAACTTATGCGAATACACATGTTCAACACCTGCGCAACAAACAATTTTAGCCAAGGAACTTTCGATGGCTGACTGACAGAAAACCCCTGTCATGACCTGTTTTGCAGTTTTTTTGGGTGTGACATTCGCCGCACAACCGGGGTCACGCCCTCTTGTTGTTTTGTTTTATAATGCCGGGATCTTTAGGTAGTTGTTCTTGAACAGCTTTCGTAATTAGCTTTTTGTTGGTTCGCTTTCGATTTTCCGAAACTGACCAGCTCTGCAAAGCATGCATGGCATCAGGGAGCAACGTTGCTTGTTAATGTGCACAAGTCTATGCAAATCGTATGCGAGCAATCCGTCTTGAAATCGATCACAGCTTGCACTTGCTTCATTTCTGTCCATCGCATGTAATGGAAACGAACATGCCGTTTTCCGGCACAACAATATCTGAGGCACTGGCATTTAGGACCGCAAAAATTGTGAATGCAATGTACAGGGAATAGACCACCTGACGGCGACAAACACAATCGCAATCCGATGTTGCCATGAAACCTCGCCCCTTGCCCACTGATTTGTGTTACGGTTCATCTAGCTCGGACACATCTGACCATGGCTTCTGGCTCTTGTCGCGTCAGGGCATGGCATGCGCCTATATACAACCATGGAACATACCGCTCTCAAGACTTTCATGACCCCTGTGATGTTGGATCCCGATGAATGTAGAGGACCTTAATTGTGCGAAGCTTTGCCGAAATTATTCAGCACTCCCTGTTTCGTTTGGGGGCCCGTAACTGTGCGAAGTTCAGCGGCCAAAAAATAATTCTAAGAATAGGTCAATAGAAAAAAAGTTGCATTCAAAAACGTTTTTCTCCGAGCTTCTGAAAACCCTGTGAACCCTTTCTGGAATTCTTTTCGCAAATTGAAATCCTCTGAACTCCTCAAACCTCTCTGAATGCCTTCCGAAACCCTTCTGATCTATTCCCGAGCCGATCCTGATCCCTGCTATTGCCTACACTAATCAGCGCCCAACATTACCGCTTTTGCTTCGGTTTTTTTAGCCACATCCTCGCACCAATAGCTGCATTTGCGAACTGCGAAAGGGTGATTCCCAGCAATCCTGGCCCAGCTGGCCAACACATGTTTGCGCCTGGGAGGCCCTGTTGCGCAGGGGCATGCATCGTAGTCGTGGTCAGTCTTGTGAGGTTCGGAGCTCCGGGTTGCTTTGCGTCTGGTGTGGCAGTCTGCGACCGTTCACCCGGCCGGGGGCTTCGTGAAGGGATGTGCGGGCAGGCGTTGTTGCTGGTACATTGCTTCATCTTGTCTTCGGAAAAGTTTGGGGCACATGGTCTCCACAAATTGCAGCCAACAGGTCACATTTCTGGTGCACAGCCGTGTCATTTTGGCACGGGTATGGTTCATAATCCGTTTGGTTTCGCTTTTTCACTTGCCATCATCTCTTCCAAGTTGAGGTCTACACCCAAAGCGCAGAACACAGCCATCACCCCGTTGGCTTCACAACCGGGTGGGCGCGAGTCCGGCGCAAGCATCTGGGACTCCCTCACCAACTTGGCCGAAGCGGCCATTCTAGGCCCGCGAGGTTTCCCGACAAGCTGCTGCTTGTTTTGACGACGCAAATAAATGGCCTTCCAGGCCTGCCAAAACCAAATAGTTACCCTTTCCATCTGAGGCCACTTCAATCTTCAGAAGCAAACTTAGAATTGGCACGCAGCGTCCAAAACCAGCGTTGTCTGGTTTCCAAACCATTGCGACAATGCGTCGTGCCCAAGTTGGTTAACACAATGCCTGGACAATGGCTGTTGACGTTAGTGTGATGTAAGCATGCCGCCATCAACGAAAATTGATGCGGCCCCCCACCGCGGCATTCTTGCACGTCCACCGAGCGACAGTACTTAGTGGATTGGAGCTGAAAGGGTCACCGCCGTCTGTCGCAAGGATGGCGCGCGGCTCAAGTGCGATCAGCCCAGGCTTTCTAATTGAAAATGTCACAGCACTGCGCTCGATTTCCATCCAACAAGAGCTGCAAGGAAACCCAACCCCTCGGAACACTTCTGAACCGCCAAAACCCGACCATGCCCTTACAAAGCCTCATGATGACAATCTCAAGCTGTCCTCCACACGCGTGCGCGCCCGCAATGTCAAGCGCGCACACTTTGGGTCGAAGCACTTGCGACACTTCTCAATCAAAATGAGTGGCTCCAACACTTTGATGTTATCCGCCGACTGCAAGTGTGCCACCAACTTCTGCCCCTCATCGGTTGGCAGATGACTCGCACGTGACAAGTCGCGAACGCTGGCTGCCCAAGCATGCACATGGGTTTCACCCGGGTTTATCTCGGGCTGCAGCATTCATCGTTGCCACTGCGGATGTGTATGGAAATTGACAAGGTAGTCAACACAGCACTCTGCAGCTCTCAAATGTCAGCGCAGCAGCTTTTGACACGTCTCTGCCTGGACAGCGAGCCGGGGGGATGCACTCGCTGCTTCCGTTCAGGCTGGCCTCAACTCTCCTGCTTCGAGCAGCCAAATTATCATGTTCCGAGATCTGCTGCAGCAGTGCGTCATCCGATCTCGGGGTTGCAATTGAACCGACGTCCTGCGCAATGCCCCTGGAAACAGCAGGTTTGATGTGCTGAGTGGCCGCTCGTGGGACGCAAGCCCGTTTCGGCACCAGCGACATGACAAAATAAGCCAACCAGGGCGTAAAAGAGGCTGCATCCCATGATCATCACCATTTGCGCCAACCGCTTGCTGCAAAGATAGAGATTTTCTCGGTTACCAACGGACCCGTCACTACGCGCTCTGTCGCATGCAAACAAACACGCCATTTTCATCAGCAAGCGCAACAGCCTCAGCAACTTCGCCTGGTGGCGTAACCTGTTCCGGCGGTGGGAACTTCGCGCGCAAGAAACTTAGCTGGACATCTGCAAGACCCACCGGCGCAGAATCATCGCAAAAACTTTGTAAACAGAAGTAGCACGCTTCCACGAGGCTCCAGAAACGAGCGCGAAGCCAGATTAAGAATTTACATGGCTGGAACGTCCCGAGCTGGAACCATGAACCATGGATATACGTGTGTTGCGCGTCGACCGACTTCATCCAGTGAAGGCCCGCTCTCCCAACGAAAATTCTGTAAGGACACAACCAAAATCAGTACTGAGCGCAACTCCCTGCGCATCGCGGCATGCTGCCAGAACTTGAATCTACGGATTGGAATTCGATACGTAACAAGCAATATGTGCCACATCTCAATCATGGGCAACACTTTGTACACAATACCCCGGTCTGTAACAGCCATCTGACAAGCAGCACTGCGAGCGAGTTGGCTTCCACGCTTGAGCAAGTATTGAGCAAGCCGCGCCAACTTGGTTTCGCGAGACAGAGCGCAGAGCGCCTGCAAGCCAAACAAAATCGGCGCATGCGTCATGCCTTCGAAGGTAGAACCAGGGGAATGTGAGGACGACTCGCTGTAACCAGAACTTTCCCATGGAAAGCCGTGACCTTGCGCAACAAATGCTGCTCAATCTAATCTAACCATGCTCATTACCAAAAAAAATTAAACTCACCTAAATACCAGGTAACAGCTTCAGAGGAAGGACTGCCCGGGCATGCTGCTGAGCAGCTTGGCGGACAAGCGCTGGCGTGCGGCGTGCGTGCACGCAGAATGCCGTACGAGTCACATCATCGGCGTACCCAGAAACGGACGTATCAAGAAAACGCTGGCTTATTGGCTAAGTGCTCTTCTTTCGCCACAATATTCTCCAACCAAACGCCGAAGGCGGATGATATGGCTCCAGAAATTGTGCCACTGCATGTGTGTTCCGTTGGAGTGACCCTGACATGCTCCGAATGAATACTTGCCAGTGAAAAGCTTGCGGTTGCGGCGAACAGTTTCATTGCTGCGTTGATTGAGAAGTTGCCGATCTGCACCTCTACGCGCGTGATCAAACACGGCATCGCAAATCTTCCTTGCCATGCTGGAGACAATTTTGCACCATGAAAGGAATCACAATGACTTTGACCAGCATTGCGCAAAAAAGCTTGAATGCATGATCGTAACCCATGACCCAATCATTGGGCACTTTCTCGTTGCCCGCTTATCTGGCGGCACTTTCCATGAAGATGGAATCATTGGCGATTCTTGATTTGAAGCGTCTGGTTGAGATGCCCACGCGGCAGCGCCACAGAATACAACCGAATACGCGTGAACAACGATAACAAACACTGCCGACAACACTTTCCAGAACAGCATCCGACCCAATCCTATGACGTCTTCGCCTGCAGTACTCGCTCAGGCTGATCACTTGCCTCTCAATCATGCCCCAGTCCATCATGCTGGAACAACACCCTTGAACAAACTACCGGAAAATGACAACTTCATCTCTAACATTGCGCAAAAAAACGGTCCAACGAATATTCTGAAAGTCCACTGTTAATGGAAGGCGAATCCAGGCAGTGGCTCCTTCCACTCTGCTTTGACCAGGCCGCTTTCTGCACTCGCATTCGTGCCGCAAAACATGGGTATGCAAAGCTGAACACCAGCGCGACTCCAACAATTTCAAAACGCCCTCGAAAACCGACTGGCACTTCAAATGCCTGTCTAAGCACCTTACTGCCAAGTACAGGGAATCTCCCACAACATGGTCGGATTTGCAGGCATCACCTCACCCAAACAGTCGGAATGTATTAGCTCTTGATGCGCAGCAAGTTGGGTCATAATGAGTTTTTAGCCCTAAGTAGTCAAACCACATGCTTTTGCAACGGCTGACGCAATCTCCTCCTTGCGGAAGTTTTACGAAACAATATGCGGGCTGTGTTCTTCACCCTGCCACAATATAGCGCTGGTAGGCCGGCGTCGGCAACAATCAGTCAAAAGGAAATCATGAAACCCTGGCGAACATTTTACGTCGATCAGGCATCTCTTGAAAATTGGCTGGACATGAAAAAGGCTCTGCAGAAACGGAACTTCAAACCACCAGTGATGAAACTTAATTATCAGTGGCAACGGGTTCTGCGTGTGCATTCCTGCGTAATTAGACTGAGCCAACCCACGCAGCGTACCCTGTAGCATCGAATCAAGCAACCTCACTTCACCGGGACCGTTAGGGCAAAATGGAGCTCGCAGTTTTCTGACTTCAGACTACCAACAGCATGCGTCGTTTTTGGCGCAAAATGGCGGGCTCCAACTGCTTCCACAAACAGCAAAAATCAAAGGGGCAATCTCATTAACAAAATGGCTCATCTCAAACATCATCGACCCCACGATAAACCCGTCGACATGCCATCTTAAATTCATGAACGTTCGCCACCACGGCCCTGAGAAGCCCTCGCAGGCTCTCAGTTGTAACGCACGGCACCCGAGCACCCTTTCATACCCATGGCCATTCATACCTATTCAGCCGTCTTTCAAGGTTATCCGCTGGCCTGCGCGCAAGCCCCGGTGCAAGTTGACAAACGGCACCTCGAAATCCTGTTCGCGCTTGAACTCTAGCGCCATCGCAACCTCAATGAAGACCCTTCAGCATCGCCACAGCTCTTGCCATCGGTGGGCGAATAGCACGCGATGACCATAAGGAAAGCCCCCATGCCCCTGGATCGCACATGGCAGCACATTGGTTTTACAATAAGTAAGCAGTTTCACTCCTTTAAGGAAAGAGCCGCCATTTCCAAAGCCTAGACACACCTTTTGACCGCCTGTTTGACAATCTGCCACCTGCGCAACGTGAAATCCAAACTTGAATTCTTGAGAACAACTCTTCAACTTTCAACGTATTGCTGCTGCCTCAGAGCCACTTTCAACTAGAAGCCAAATTGAGCAGAACTTGCGGCGAGAGCCGCAAGCAAAATCTTTTTCCTGCTAGTGCAGTAAGCGCCACGCTTGGCATCATGCTACAAGCTTCAGGAATAATCCCTGCTAGGAATTACCACACCTTCCGCGATGGTGCGGTGCCCGGACAGGAGAGAACCGTGGTACTTCAGAGAGCTGGAGTGTAGAGCGGACAAAGAAGGCATCAAGGAGGGAGGGCCGTTGGAACTCCAGCTCCGGGAAAGCGACGGGGCACGAAGGATCGCGGGCCCATCACCCCGCACCGTTTTGGGTTCAGCAGCGTGCAAGGCCTCAGACCCTTTGACAGCACCCGCGCGTCTTGAGCCAATCTTTATTTACAAGCCCAGTGGTAGCGACAGCTGGCACGGAATCATTTGGTTTGCTGGCACGATCTTTCTCGACACGCGATTTGCTAGGGCCGCCATGATGGGCGATTACAGCCCCACATAAGAGCCGGTCCAATTTGGCGACTCGCGAATTTTCACACAACGGCTACGAACAAACTTACAATAATCTCATCTCCCACACGAGGGTCGAAGTCTGTGTTTTGGGATCAACAACGGCTGCTCAACAACTTTCAGCTCTTGGTACATATCAACAAAGCCGCCTATGTCTATAGTCATTGAAATTGTATCCGTGGAAATCGGACAACTGGCCAAGCAGGCATGCGCGGATAAGAATCTTACAAGCACGAAACAGTATTTTATGCATCAAAACCTTACACTCTACAAGCACTGCTTGCCGCGCATTCATAGCTGCAATTTGCATCGGAAGTTTTGGAAAAAGATGGCACCGTCTAACCATCCACTACGCCAGACTGCTGGCAACTGCCTTCCGAATCAACCATCTGCAGGCCTTCTGGTAGTAGGGAGCATCTTCACATCGTGGCAATGCCAGCGTGTGACGTAGAACATTTCTTGCACCTGAAACAGCTTTCCTGCGAGTGTGACCATCCGTTCCTATGGAGCGTGGGCAAAACTCCACCGTCGCGCGAATGCTGCATCTGTGCAGCAACAACATCGCCTCAATTTTCTCTGAGCCGTCCTCGGGGTCATGCATGTGCTGGCTGCATTTCGGAGGCTCAGGCTGCAGCACTGCGAGAAAACTTCAATAACGCGCGCAGCCTTCGCACTGCGTTGACCAACCTATTGGGTAAACTCAGATGAGCTCCATAAACCCTTCCTCGTATTGCTTGTCACGGCCGTGCGCGCTGTCTTGCGCGCATTGGCGCCTGCCCTGCTGTCTCCAGATCCCGGTTAATTTGGGCATACATTGCAGTAGGACCTAGAACCGGGTCCTTGGGCGTGCGGACCATACATGTGGGAAGTATGCTTGCGTTGTGGTCTCCAACCAGTATGATTTACGTCTTTCACTATGTCATGCTCTAGTTAGGACACGATCCCATACAGGCAGAGTTGAACACCACGTTGTGAAGAGGATCTTCCATCGGGCCTGGAAAACCTCTTTGAGCATGTTATACTGAAGTTCGCTTAGTCTATCTGAGGGCAGTTGTGGGTAATACGCTCGCCTCCAAAGTAGATGGTCGCTGATTCTAGAGGAAAACGATGCCTTGATCCCCGCTACTCATCTTAAGCATCTAAAGTACACAGCCTCGACTTTCTTGATATGCTTGTCTGTGAGGGACAAAGAATCCATGCCGCATATTAGAATCGAAATAAACTCTGATTGGAATATGCTGATTTTTGACGATGCGGCAACTCACTGTTTCAGACCATTCTTAGCTTTTGTAAGCAGCTTCAGCTAAGGAGGCTCGGTATTCAAGAGCTTCGTTAACAAATCTTCCGAAGATATCATGGCCCCGCAGAGTCTTTCTTGGGGTCTGGGAGCATCTCAGTTTTGGTATGAGTAAGGAGCATGCCCTAAAGCCCTTGCTCCTATAATCCTGAAAATCTAGTCGCATCTAGCCCCCATTGCCCACAAACCCTGATCAACCTTAAGCCCACTCCAACCCAGAAGTTGAGGCTCGTGACCTTCCAGACCTGGGCAAGCAGTTTGGGCTTAGAGTGTTGGGATGTAAGGCTTTGCGCGCGCCGTTAATTACTCAATGTATGTAGGCGCACAGGATGTACAACATGGAGACTGGACGCTCTGAGGTTTGGTTCATGCTGACGGAGCACGGAAAATGATTGGGCTAGGTGGAGTTATGTGCGGATGGGATAGGGTTCATGCATTGAGCTTTGCATGCTGGATTGCTGTTAGCATCGTTCGGTCGTGCAGCGCGTGCTGACATCCCCCGGCAGCGCACCGGCTTTCCCTTTAGTAAGTTTGGTCACCTGAAACTATACGCCTGCAAGCCCTTATATATATATATATATGGGAATTTCCAAACATTAGGGGTACGTACCTTGTTGAGGGTCCCCATGATATATAGGGTCTATATTGGGGTCCCCCTTTTTTTGGAAACTACCATACATGTAAAGTCCTGAGCTAGCGCTTCACGACTGTCGTGGGTCCCGAGGATGTGGCCATGGATATCCTGCACAACGGGTCCTGGGGCGACCATCATCGGTTTTGGGAGGGGTCCCTTCAAAGGGTTGTTTTCATGGTATGTCCAACATAGAATTATTCCTGCAAATGCCGACCTGGAGGCCACGAGCAATCTTAGGGCTAAAGCAGTTTAAGTTTGGGGCGTTTAGGTTCAGAAAGGACCTGTCAAAGTGATAGCTTCGAAAAATCAGCTCCTGGTCTAGTGCCCTGGCAAGTACAGTCGCAGACCCTAAGTGGTTGCAAAACCCGACCAACCCTGCTCCAAAGCATTGCCATGCATGGCAGTTGCCGACGCATCCGGTTCACACTTCCCCGGTTCGGTGTTCAACCTCCCAATCCCTGAAAAAAAACAGAGTTCCTATCCTGAGGACCCAAACAGCACAGAACCCAATTTCTGTTGGAAACTCCCAGATGGGAAGCTCGTTTTAGTTATCTTGGCTCCTACATTGCTGAAGGTCCTCGGCCACTTGCCAGGAGAGCCCGCCAGTGATGGACATGAACAGGGTGGACCTGGATACACAATGCCTACGGTCCGAGTGCCCAAATCTTATAAGGTCAGAGTTTAAGGGGTCAAGCAACCAAACATTGGGAACTCAGGGCCCGATGAAGTATCCATGTACTGCAGGAGCTTCTGTGGCCTAACGCGCATGTGCTAAAACCACTACGGTTAAGGGGTGGCTGTAACTGGGCCATAAGTCCTCTCTTGCATCCAATTACAGCTCCACAAAAAAACCCACCCATGAATCAATAGAGGATGCACAACGTGGAATAATTTGGGGGATATGCTTGGATATGTTTGGATATTGGGTGCAGGGTCCAGTGTTCCCTTTCCCTTACTTACTTCCGTGGTTCGGAATTATCAAAAGCAATAGGCATCAAAAACCCTGCAGAGAATCTTACCCCAAAATCTTAAAACCACTTCAGGTCCCTGACCCGACTCTACTCAGAACATGGGTCCCACAAGTCGTATGCCTGGTATCCCAATATGCTGAGATCGACGCACCGCAGCTCCAAGAGAGCCTTAGGGTTTCCCGGTTTTAGGAGAGATGTGGGAGGTCAAGGCCCTCAAGGCTACAGGATGATCTTCAAAAGGTTTGGAAGTTGAAAGGTTTTGGCCTACACTTACCTTTGGTTAGCTAGGAATGAAAGAATGGACCTTTATTTATAGTCGTCCCTATGTTAGCCATTCTTGTAGTCTCCATGTTCTTTTCCATTTCTTCATTCCCAGCTAACTGAAGGTAAATATAGTTGTTGTTGCCTGCGCCTTCGGGAGTTCCAGGGCCAAATGCTAAAGAGATTGCACAGAGCTTCATTCGGCAACGTGAAGCAGCCAACGTCCGGTACGTTGACCGAAAGAGCTCTAGAGTCCTTTAGAGCATGGAGCAGGCAGAAAGCAGGCAGCTGCATTTCCGGCAATCTTGCAATGCCAAAACGCCATCATACGTGTTCCTGGATCACCCAGTAGCACTCTTTCACAATATAATGAAATGTGAGGGCCTGTACATGCCTGTACACTTTCAGAACATCATGTTCATACCGTATCAATTCGCAGGCACTGCTCAAATGCTGCTTGCGCACTTGCGGCTGTTGCGCCACAGGTACCCTTTTCTAGCTGAAGCCACATTGCGCCTGAATTGTGCCTCAGACCGAGCAAACCTCGTTACGAGCTTCTGTTTTCAAGGCCCTACTAAAAGAGTAGGAGCAACTGCCAACCACCGTGAGTCCCATTAGCTAAAACGTGCAAGCTTCAACATGCAGTCTCGCGGCCCCAAAAAAATTTGAGAGCATTGTCGGTTTCATTCCAGTCTTCTCCAGCCGCCTGTCAGGAGTCAGACATTCACGGTCAGGGTTGGGCAGTCCATGATTTGTTACGTTGAGTACAAGAAGGTCCAGCTCATAGCAAGCTGTGGAATTTCGCAACAGTATGGTTTCCTTCTTGGAGTTCTCAATAATAACAATCCCACCGCTTTGAAATCCCTATCCGAATACCTACGTAGCTCAGTCGGGAGCCAACCCATATATGATGGCAAATGTTGCGAAGTCGCACTACACCGAGGAGGCCTTTGCATGACCAAAGTCTGCGCAGAATTGAGCCCGAAAGGAGCAGAGATCCGGAGACTGGCTGGCCCTAAAGATTCAGATTAGTACATGACCCCGAAGGTGTGTGGAAGGATGCCAACGTGAGCTAGCCTCTTTTTTTATGCTTCGCTCGTCTTACACAAGCCACGTTTTCTGTCGCCGATGCTATCTTAGCACCCTGAGCCATCTATCCAAGCTGCTCCCCCATTTCATGGGACCTGAAGCTCGCGTATTCTCTCGGTGGCTGCTTGCGTCAGCAAAATTGCAAACACCTCAGCGACACGGGAATTTGCTGGTAGCCTAAACCCCTTCTGTTCCCATGATCGGTCAAGCACTATAGGCTTGAATTTCGCGAAGTGCGGCTGTGTGTTTGAACTGCAGCTCATCTCGCTAACGCACGATTTGAGAAGGGGCAACCATGTCTCAGCATTTCGTAAGCTGTACAAGTGTCTGTAAGAACGTAGGAACTGTAAATATGCATTCCTGAAGGAAGGTCGGAACTCAAGAAGTGGTTTGTTTAGGCTTTACGGCAAAGAGCTACAGCTACAACATGTTCCAGCGTCATTTGTGTGTGCAAAAGTTCTTCGCGTCGCGCACAGCCACCGGTTGTTCATCTGCCCTTCGCGTGCCCATGTCGCCGCATCGGCAGTGGGATGCAAAAATCGTGAAAGCCTGCCAGACAAGCCATGGCGATCCTGGACACAAAGCCACAAGCGGTGTGGCTACTGCAAATCGCACAGCCGACCCGGTACACCCTGTGTAAAGTGACGGCTGTCCGGATGTTCGCTCACGGAATTAATACAAGCGAACAAACCCAACAAAGCATCTCGAGTCATAGAGTTGTGTTGCAGTCGCAGAAGCTTTTTGATGGAAGAGGCATCGCGGTTCATGACGCCGACGCCCACGCCCACCCACATCTTTGCTGACAATGGCTGTGCATAGAGCATGCGGCCACACGAAAACAGAAGTTTGGATCCTCCTTAACAGACTAAGTCCCCCTGAGCAAATTACGAAAGCCCCTTGTCTCCAAACAGACCCCATCTGAGCCCAACACATGTACGATGCTTATACATGTATATATATATCTATATATATATATATGGTAGTTTCCCAAAATGGGGGGACCCCAATATAGACCCCAAAATGCTATAATTAGTCTGTAGTATTGGGACCCCCCAAAAGGTACCCCATAATTTTGGGAAACACCCATATTAATATGTGCATGAAGCTTTGAGATTCGAGGATCCTGGCAGGCTCTGCTGCGGCAATGTGTAAAGGAATCAAACGAACTCCAGCTAAGATCCTGGCATACATGATGAGAACCAGAAGAACCATTGCCCAAACAAGCGATTTCAGCGTGACCTTGGCAAAGCAAGCCAGTTTGGCTTTAGGGATTTTATGGTGTGGGTGTACCCGGGCGCTTAGGGAGAGTATAGTGCCAAGGTACGTAGTTTCCGGAGGCATTGAGTTATGGGTCTTGCTAAAATTGAGCCCGAGCATACGCATGTACTGTTCAAACGACGCAGCACGTACAGCTGCTACCTGTGATGTGGCAGGTTTGGACATGCTTCGGCTTTGGTCGGATGGCGTACTGCACATCAAGAACCCTGGCGAGCTGAATAGGGTGCAACTCCCGTAGCCTTCGGTTGGTTGCTCTATCTTCCAGCCCGGAATCAATTCCTGTTGTCTGCAGGCGTGAGTCAAACGCTTTTCCTTCCAGACGGTGTAATGTACCATTGGGCAGGATAGAAATTTGCATCACTGTGTTTGCGTTTCGCACGGAGATTGGGTGTCGTCAGCTCCAGATGCTGCGCAATTTTCCTTGAAGCCGTTGGAGGTCTGTAGCTCTCAATTATCTTAAGCCCTAGCTTCTTTTTAAGCTGTGCAGGGTTGAGGATGTGGCAAGTCAGCGCAACGCTCTCAGCCAGCACATCGTGTACTCCCAATCAGTGAGGAGAGTTTCCTGAATCAGGAAACTCTCCAACCCGAACTCCGAAGCCTTCTCCCTAAGTTTAGACTGTGGTTAGCAAGTCGGCGAAGGACCCTCAGAGCCACATCTGGGGCTCCTCTATGTCAGCCGAGGTTCAAAAACTGAGTACAACAGTGTCCGAAGCGCCTGGGAAGTGCCGGCTCTGAAGCTCTTGCAACCCAAAGGGCTCATATCTATCCATCTGCTTCAATTTCAGAGCTTAATTATGGTCAAGGCTCTAAGTATGTGTCCGCATGCGCTATATACCTTGGGCTTAGCTACGTTCTTCAGATACCGTCGGAACAAGCAAGTAGCTGTCTGGGTGTTTGGACCATCATGGGAAGGTTTAGATCACCATCCATAGCGGCTCTTTCTTGCACATGCCGCTGTTCGTCGCCATTTGGTGTGATCGGCAGTCAGAAAGATGTACAAGCACTCCGCTCTTAGCAATGAACGTCAGTACAGGGCTGCAGCAGTATCGCGTTCATGGCCTACTCTAAGCAGTTTCCATTTTATCTACAATTTCCATTATCCCAATATAACCCCAATATACTATGTCGAAGTTTCCATTTTATTTTTACCTGTGTTTTGATCTCGTGGCGGGCTCTGCACTCCAGGAACTCCTTCCAACGCAACGTCAGAATCTGGCTGGGCTGAAGGCAGCTAGTCACTAAGTTCAAACGCTCAAGTGTCAAGAACCTGTCGCTTCTTGGCTCAGGCTTCAAGGTTTGGGGGCTTAGGGCTTGAAGCTTTAGGCGTAAGGTATACCTAGACCCCAAAAGTCTGTGAAAAAATGGCCCTTTGGGCTGCTTTAAAGGGGTTTTTGGGCCATTATTCTACCTACTGTTGAGGGTTTAGGTAGGCTTTCAGGTTTCGAGTTTGCGCTCTGAAGCACCTTGAGCCACAGCATCAGCTTCGCGAGCCGCGTGACTCGTATCAACCGGGTGATCCGTAGCCTGGGCATGGTGCTGATGTGCCTAAAGGCTCAAGGCTTTGGCTTCAGCAAAATGTACTATAATAATGGGCGGGAGGGTATCCCTGTATTTCGTGGCAATTTGATAATAATGTTTATAAAGTCCTATAATCATAATTCGTTCTATGTAATGTGAATATATAGTATTTTTTTTGGTTTAATGGTTCAATGGTTTAATGCTTTATTGGTTTTCCCTACGCGTTTCGAAGCAACCCCCATGTTTCGAAACACATGACATTATACTTTCAAAACATACTATACAATGGAACAACTGCCATATAATATCACATTTATAACGC